>JBDJHY010148479.1:0-12952 GCA_039654485.1 Withania somnifera | reverse complement strand
TTATGGGAGTAGCAAAACACATGGGATAAGATAAAATCTTGTTGTCCAACCCCTGTAAAGAAGAAAAATATTCAAGATTATATGAAAAGGTAGAACTTGGAACAAATAAAGTCAAATCTAGAAGACAACACACTAATAGTATACCAGTGATAATAGCATTTAAGTCCTTTGCCTCAACTCTATCAAGAATAACATACAGCTATCAACAACCAACACCAAGATGATCTTTCCCTCGTCCACGTGCACTACCTTGTTGAACCCCACCTCAAGTACCTATAATTTCCTTCTGGCCACATCAAAATAGTGGTGGAACTACCTGACAGGGATGATCTATCTAAGTTACTAGCTGAATGGCCCTATGTTATGTGTAGTGTCTAGCATAATTATGAAATCTGCATACTCAAAAAAACCCTCCAAAAACCATCCTCGAGAGGAACTACTAGTTGTAACACTATGGACATCATGACCCTAATACCCCAAATATGATCCTCTAGCAGGATGGCTTGTATGACTAGACTAGCATCTATTGTCCATGTGAACTGATGTCAGAAGAGGCTGGATGGATTAGCCCTGATGCTACTGCTGCTAAAACTGGGGGCTTTTCCCATTAACACTCTACCTATTGATCAGGTGACACTAAAGATTCCATGGTAGCGCTTTCTCTTATCACTTCTCCTTTGGTCATCACAATGTACACTTTTCATCATGAAGGCATGGTCTGCTACCTACACGAATGATTTTTTCTATGTAACCATATGATGCGTGTCCATATGGGACTATAGTAACAATTCTCTTGCACTTTGGCAAACTTACTATTGATTGATGGGCACGATCACATCCCTATGCCATGAAAAATCCACAAAATAAGACTTATACTATGTAATTGATACGCCTCCTACCTCAAGTCATTGAATTCACTTTGAAGTCTCTCTCTTATGCTCCAAGAAATATACTTGGACAATAAGGCGTATGAAAATAATCGCAGGTCATTGGTGGTTTATATGTTTTTCTTCTGGACTGATAAACTCACCACTACTGCTCTGCTGGACCATCCAGTTAAAACATAATAAAATCTACTCTATGTGTATCAACTAGCCCAAGTTATGCAATCTTTCCAGGAAACTTACTAAAAACTCATGTGTATCCTGTCCTTGACCACTAAAAATCTGGGAGGATTGAGTCAGAGAAAGTGTCCAAGCATCTTTCTCTACACTGGTGATATGACTATCCTAGATTCCATCAGCCAAAAGGCCACTGGCACAAGATGGATCTAAATGGGTGCAACTGTTGGATGTGGCAGTACTGGTGGTGACATTGGAGCCCTGGGACTGGATGAGCCTCAAAGGCTGGCTGAACTAGTGGAGCCTAGGCTTCTTATGTCACTCCTTGTGTAGAGGTGTGGGCTCTGTATAAAGGAATTCATCGAACATATCTAACATCTAAAGCAATACATCCTTAATAATTAATGACAATATTTGATAAGGATGTTAAGGAAGAGGTATATCAACCAGCACAAGATCCGGCTATGATTCTGGGCTAGGTTCTTTCCTCCTAATGGGTTTGGCTCTAGTAAGACCCCTAGATAGAGCCCTCTGTAGAGGTGAGGGAGCATTGTCCTTATATGTTCTAGCTCTATTACATACCATCTGTGAAATAATGAAGCTAAGTAAGGTTTCAATAAATTGGTAGCAATTTCAATGCACAAAAGGAGTCAAGTGATGAATGTTTGCTAAATCATCCAATACCCTTTTTTTAATGACCCTCACGGTCATTTTTCTGTTTTGAGCACATTTTACCATTTTCCCTTTATCGTACTTACTTTATGATAAACTATGCTTGGTTTCATGGTTGGTTCGGGAATGGAAAGTATTTTGGGCAAGTTTGGGAGAAATTTCTATTTTTGAGATTTAAAGTTGGAAATAATAGACTTTTGGGACCATTCAGAGTTTTGGACTTCAGAACAAAAATCCATTAGTTCCATCAGCTACAGAATGTCGATTTTGGTTTATAAAAACCTTTGGTTTGAAAGGATAATTTGGAAGTTTAAGGTGTAAGTTTGATTTGGGTCAACATTAGGAGTTAGAGTGCTCCGATTCAAAATCCATAAATTCCATTAGCCTCGCAATGTGATTTTTTGGTCATTAGAATTATTTTCTTGGATCCCATGGCATTTAGATAAGTTTTGGAAATATTTTTTAGTTTTGAAAGTTTGAAGCTTAAGAGAGTTAACATTTGGTGATAGCAAGCTCAAAATGGAATTTCAACAGTTCAATTAGCTCTATAATATGGTATTTGGTCTAGTTGAAGGTTTGTTTTAGCTCTCGAGGATCTTGGATGAGTTTTGAGTCATTATTTGGAAAATTAGAGATTCTTATGTTAAGAGTTGACTTCGGTCAACATTCAATTAATATGACCTTGTTTGGATGTTTTGATGATTCTATCAGTTCCAAAATGTGTTTAACAAGTGGTTTACAATATTTGTTTGTTTAGGGAGGTCCTAGCTAAGTTTTGGGTACTCGTTTGGAGCTTGAAGTTTTTTAATATAGAGTTTTAATAGTATCGCCTGACCGAAATGAACTTAATTTGATGTTTGGATGGTACCAGTAGATCCTATTGAAATTTCAGAACTAACACAAAAAGAATTAGGTCATTTCACTTTCGTATGAGGAAGTTGTGTATTTTTTTAAAAAAAATATATTGATGGTGTAGAAATTTCTGGTGCACTGAGTAGTATATTTAAATCTCAAACTGTGTTTATTTGGTATTTTAAGAATATTAGAGTTGTAGCAATGGGAATTGAGTGATTCTTGGCTATTCTTCTCGGTTTAATAAGGGGTTTAGTATCCAATACTCCTTTGGCATACTTCCATGATTTCTTCAACTGTTATTTCTTCATCCCAAAATTTGTTGGAGAAAAAATACGATTTTTATCAATTTAAACTAGGTTTGTGATGAAATTTCACATTTACAATTCTTATTCAATGGGTAAGCTAATTTTATCATAAATTCATAGATTTATCAACTATTTTATCAATTGAAATTTTGAGATTTTCCCGGTTAAGTTAATGTTTGATAAATTAATTATTTAAAGATCGATACGTACTCCTTTTGTTTTGAAATTTTATATTTGAATTCCCCAAGTTATTATTAACATAATTTAAAAATAAAATTCTAGATTTTCCCTTGGGGCTTGGGTTTGACTTTAAGTTGACTTTTTGGATCCGATTTTAAAGTATGGCTATGTGGGTGTTGATAGTTCTATTTTCTTATGTAAAATTCATATTTGAATAGATTGAGAACGTTCGGAGGTACTTTGGAAGAGCAAGAATTTGACTTAAGTGTTTTCTCTTCTTTAAAGGCAAGTTGAAGTTTTCTTGGTCTTTGTATAAAATGTTAGAAATTGTTTATTAACTTGTTGTAATTAGGAGTGATGTTTAGGTGCCCATGTGGGTCAAGTAACGAGAACCACATAGGTGCTAGTGTTAGCATGTCGGGTTTAAATAAGGAATTATTTGATAATGTGATTTCGTATTCATAATTGTAACTTATTTCTTAGTTTTGTTGAAATACCTTTGTTTGATTAGATTATTGGGATAGAATTATATTGGAATTTCTTGTGATAACTTATTAATTTAAAATAAATCACTTTGTGAAGCACTGTGGAGGCTAGATTGATATGAGTGACTTAATGATTATTTATCTCTGTGATGGATCGATTTCCTTATTTTAAATTAATTTCATACCACTCTCCATGCTTGCATTGAATGTCTGCCTATTTATAGTTATTTGTACATGGAAACTAATTTATGGCGATGATTTGGGATGTGGGATCCAAGGTTTCTGTCGGATACACATTATTGGGGTAATTCAGACATTGGGACCTGGGGTTTCTACCAGGTGATGATTTATAACTTGAGATTTATTCCAGGTATTGATATATATAATTTCAGGTTTCTTTCTAATAATGATTTATATCCTGGTGTTTCTTCCAGGGGTTAATGTGATACGTCGAGGTTCCTGATGGGCACACATTGGGTATACGTGGCTTGTCCACCCCTTATGGGTTCTGGACTGTGATATATATTCAAGAAGGTGTGTACACTAAGAGAGACATGCATAATGATTATTTATGCATTGCATTGCATTTATGTTGATTTGAACTTGTTTTGATTATTTACCCGATTGATGTCTTGCAATTATCTGATAATAAATGTTGACTTGACATTACCTGGTATTTGTTAATGACTTAAGACTGCTTGGTACTTGTTGATGATTTGAGATTACATGGTACTTGTTGATGATTTAAGATTACATGGTACTTATTGATGACTTGAGATTACTTGGTACTTGTTGAATACTTGAGATTATTTGGTACTTGTTGATGCTTTAAAAGTATTATTGCCTTTTGCCTTGGGTTGTTACTTTATACTATGACTTGGTATTTATTAATGGAGTTGTAAAATTTTAAATACTTGTTACTTGTATTACTCCCGTATATTTATACTTGTACTATGTTGGGTTGCTGTATATAAACTATCTGCATGTTGTAGTGTTGAGGGGATAGTTGGATGTTTAGAGTTTTTGACATCGGTTTATACTTAGACCAACCAAGGAAGCTAAATGAGTACCGTGGTTTTGTACTCACTCCTTGATTTTTTGTACTTTTGTGTAGGTATTTATCCCTACACTTCGTATTTTCTTCCATTGTCATTCCAGGTGAGTATTGAGCATTTCTAAGGTAGTTGATCATCTCTCTATCAATTTCCGAGGATTTCTTATAATTTTTATTCTAGAGTGTCTTTACTTCTTGAAGACCTTGTTTAAACTTTGAGTTTTTGTGTAATTCTGTAGAGGCTTGTATATGGTGGAAACCAGTTCTAGGGGATGGTTTATATATGTGGGATTCCTCCTTATTAATTAGTTATTTGGCAGACTTATCAGGATGGGAATATAGGTGCCATTACGATCAGCATTTGGGTCATGAAAAGTTGGTGTCAGAGCTCTATGTTCATAGGTTCCACATGACATTACAAGGTGAGACTGTTTAGCATAATTGCTAATATGAGTTACAAAGACATTTGGTTATTGAAAAAGAGTATATGCTTATGGTATGAAATTTCTGTGAGGTGTTTGAGGGTTTCTTCTAAGATTTAGCATGAGTATATGGTTATTTGAGTAGTGGTTGAAGAATCGCATTAGAGGGTGGTTTATGTAGATTCGATATCAATTTCTGATTCAGTAAATTTATCTTGCTGAGATACGTACTATCAGATTTTAAATTTGGTGCCATCATCCTTAGGTAAGGGCAGCTGTTAGCATAAAAGGAGTGAGTTTGAAGAAGACAGAAGTTTTTTTTTGGAAAAGATATAAATTATAATTCACAGTTAAAGAGAACAATAATGTATTTTATAAGGATTTTGGTACTAACGATGGTTTTGAGAAGTATGAGTAAAAGATCAGTGAAATCATGATATTTTATTAGCATATATTCTAGTTCTAGTTTGTGGCTTATGGTAAATGTGTTGGGTTTTTATGACTCAATTATGTTTGGAATTATATTTGTAATAAAATATGATATTATGTATAGAGAAAGTTCTAATATACAAAGATTAGATGATTAGAAGGGTTTAGTTTTGGACGCTATAGATATAATGCTTTGAGTAAGACAAAAGAGGATCTTACTACTGAATGTGAAAGGTAGCATTATGGAAGTATTATTTTTCCTGAGAGTGTTTGTGTGATGTCTAGTACGGAGGTCTTAGTGAGGACATATGCAGGCTTTGTGATGGTTTTCATGATAGGTTATATATTGGATTGATATGCACCAATGGATGGACATTACTACTTTCCAGTTGTTTGATCACTCAGGATGTAAGGGCTACTTTATTGTTTGAGTTCATCTCAACAGGTCTCGACTTGTCAATGTTTCTTTGTGTGTGGTAGGTTGATCATTATACTAGGTCCTTCTTGTTGTTTAGTTTCCCGACACAGTGTCAGATATCTCAGTTTTCACAATTGGTGATAGAAGTATTCATTGTGGGTGTTATAGACATGACTTTAATATGATCT
This sequence comes from Withania somnifera, assembly GCA_039654485.1. NCBI lineage: Eukaryota > Viridiplantae > Streptophyta > Magnoliopsida > Solanales > Solanaceae > Withania > Withania somnifera. Next base: position 6,883 of record JBDJHY010148479.1, on the reverse strand, counting down.
TAATTTGCATTAACATTTCTTGATTGTGGATTAGTTTCCTTAATGGGTTATATATATAGTCTCCCTTGGGATTATGTTGGTCTGTGAGTCTTCTTTATTATTTGGAGTTATTCTTAGTACCCGTAGTTGATTCATAGTGGTGGATCAATTACATTGAGCTTTTGGATTGCCTTAGTAAGACCTGATGTGTGGAATAACCTATTAGTGATAAAGTATGATCAAAGATGTCGCTAACTTTGACCATCACTAGGTTTCTTCCTTATTTGGTGAGTTTTTCCCTTTTAAGGTAATAGTGAAATTCAAGTGGTGTTGGTCATTCCTCTTAGTGTTTGGTATTGCATTGGTGTGTCAATGAATGATATTGTTATCGATTGACTGTGGTCCTACTTTCCTCTATGTGTTGGCATACTCTATACCAGGTTTTATGTGAAGTGACTTTCTGGTGTTCCATGAAACATGAGTTGTGATGACATGTATCACTATTGATGGTTGTGTAATATTACTACTAGAGTGGGATTTTTGATATCACACTTTAATTAATGAGTAGACTAGCTTTAGGATGTTTTTGTACTATACAAAGTGGTTTAGTTTCTACCATTGTCTTTTAGTATTTGGGACTACAGGTATGTTTGATACAAATCTTAGTGTTCAACAAATTATTATGGATAGATTTCCAGTCTCTTAATTTGTCTTAACCTCATTTAGAGTTTGAAATGGTAAATTTTAGACTGTGCATTGGGTTCCTTTTGATTTCCTTTGTTAGTAGGTGTTCAGTTATATTTGATAGAACATAAGATTATGGACTTGTCCTTTCAGTGGTTAAAAAGAATGTTTGATTACCAATAGGATTCAGTAAGAGGTTCTTCCTTCATTCATCCTCGTTGGTTGTATTATCTCATCAAGGGTTGTAATTCAGCATTTTTTGGTAACTTTCAAAAGCTAAAGGATCTAAGTTATTTCAGTCTCAATTTGAACCTCATCTAGGAAAGGTGGAGCCCTATTAGTTTAGTCTAGTAATCCTTGAGTAGCCTTGGTTTGGTGTGGAGGAACAGAAATGGATCGAGTCAGGTTGACACTTTGGATAATTAGTGAGGATCATGGGAGTGCTCATTTTACTTTTGGTTTGGGAACTGAGAATAAAAAATTTATGCTTTGATATTTATGGATAGCTCTATTATGTCATCAACTGGGGAAGTTTTCATCAATGCAATAGGTGTTTAGTGTGTTTTCAAAACAAATATCACAATAGAAAGGTAATGACAGGTATCCTAGAGTCTTGGGTTTTACGACATGAACAACTGGCAGATTAAGGAAAATGAATGAAGGTTAGCGATGAGTCATTCAGTTCGACAGGTCACCTTGTGGGTTCGATGTTTGGATATTTGAGCGACTATGCCTATATTAAGGTAGAGAGTTATCAATGTATTGGCAGTGGAAAGATACCTACTAGGTGAGGTAGACTTGATATTTTGGTTCATGTAGTGTTTTATCCGAGTTGCATGATTACATAGGGTATTGGTTATGCTTGTGGTCCTATACTATCAGTTTGTGTCTATGTCGGGTAGTGGATTATTGGTCAGTATGTCATGTCATGGACTTATATGAAGCCAGTTGGTGTGCATCTTATTTTAAAATTCAAAAAGTGTCAAAGCAGTTTTGGGTATTAACGACTAGACTTGTTGGTTCCTCTTAGATAGGTGGGGGTAGATTTTAGACAGGATTGTGAGTTATGCAACATGCAATGATTATGCCAAAGTATGACATCATTATGTGCGAGTCAATCGTGATGTGAGCACCTTATGGGTGAGGTGTAGATGATCAACTTTATATTCAATTTTTGTGATATTGGTCGAGAAATTCAGGTTGAGGTGAGAAAATAAGTCAATTTGATGATGTTCAGGTGGTTTAGAGATTTCTAGCTCTGTTTGAGTTTGTGGAGGGAACTTGATTGTCTTAGTCATACATGAGGTGTCGGAATACACCAGTTTTGTTATAGTTGTGGTTGTCATTGGCTATACTTGATGTGCAGATTCTCAACTTTGACTTGAAAATTTTGTCTTGTGTATACTTTGGTACTGTCATTTTGAGAAACAAAAACAATCTTTATATGTTATGTTTCATGCTCGGGGTTGATCTTATACTTCATGATTCTCTTATGTTTGGAACGAACATGATTTTTAGTGGTCGATGATGTATTGACCCTTAAGGTTATTTTTTGTTTGAGTGCATTTTGCTGTTCTTCCATCCCATAGTTGCTTTATGATAAAATAAGCTTGGTGTCATGGTTGGTTTGGTAACAGAAAGGATTTTGTGCAAGTTTAGAGAAATTTCTGTAGCTTTAAAGTGGGAAATAATGGACTTTTGGGGTCATTCGGAGTTTAAGACATTATATCAAAAATTTGTCAGTTCCATTAGCTTTAGAATGTCAATTTTGATCTAGAAAGACCTTTTGTTTGAGTTTTAGCCATTTCGTGATAAGTTTAGGTTGTTTGATGGGATAATTTGGAATGTAAGTTTTAAGTTTGACTTGGATCAACATCTGGAGATACAATACTCCAATTCAAAATCCATCAGTTCCACTAGCTTCGAAACGTAATTTTTGGGTTAGTAGAACTATTGTCTTGGGTCCAATGGAATTTAGATAAGTTTTGGAAAAGTTTTTGAGTTTTGAAAGTTGGAAGAGCATAAGAGTGTTGACCAAAGTCAACATTTGGTGATATCAAGATTGAAATTGAATTTTGACAATTTTGTTAGCTCCATAGTATGGTATTTGTCTAGTTGAAGGTGTGATTCAGTTGCCGAAGCTCTTGGATGAGTTTTGAGTCATTATTTGGAGATTTGGAGATTCTTATGTTAAGAGTTGACTTCGGTCAACATATGATTAAGATGACTTCATTTGGGTGTTTTGATGATTCCAGAAGTTCCAAAACGTGTTTTACAAGTGGTTTACAATTTTGGGTAATCGTTTGGAGCTTGAGGTTTTTGGTTGTGGAGTTTTAATAGTATCATTTGACTTAAATGAACTCATTTTGATGTTTGGATGGTACCAGTACATCTGTATTGAAAGTTTAGAACTAACACAAAAAAAATTAGGTCATTTCGCTATCGTATGAGGATGTTATGGCCTTTTTAGCAAAAATAATATTAGTGTAGAAATTTCTGGTGCATTGAGCAATGTATTTAAATCTCAACTATGTTTATTTGGGATTTTGAGCATATTGGGAGTTCTAGAACTTTAAATTGGGTTGATTCTTGTGCCACTCAGCTTGGTTTAATGAGGGGGTTAGTATCCAACACTCATTTTTGGCATACTTTCATGATTTCTTTATTTGATATTTTTTCTTCATCCGTGAAGTTATATGGGGTTTTTATCAATTCAGACTTGGTTTTTGATGAAATTTCATATTTGGGATCCTTATTCTATGGGTAAGCTGATTTTTAACATAAATTGACTAATTTATCAACTATTTTATTATTTAAAATAGCGTATAAGCTTGAAAATTTAAGGTTTTCTCAGTTAAGTTAATGTTTGATAGAATGATTATTTCAAGGTTGAATCTAACTTCATTTTTTATAATTTTATATTTGAACTCCCTATGTTATCGGTAACATGATTTTGAAATAAAATTCCAGATTTGCCCTTAGGTCTCGGGTTTTACTTCTGAATTGACTTTTTGGATCTAGTTTTAAAGTATGGAAATATGGGTGTTAATAGTTTTGTTTTATTATATAGAATTCATATTTGAATAGATTGGGAGTGTTCAGAGGTATTTCATAGAAAGGCTTTGACTTGAGTGTTTTCTCCTCTTTAAAGGCAAGTTGAGGTTTCCTTGATCTTTGTGTAAAGTGTTAGAAATTACTTGTTAACTTGTTGTAATTAGGAGTAATGGGTACAATGGGGGTGTCTATGTAGGTTTAATGACAAGAACCACTTGGGCGCTAGTGTCAAGCATGCCGGGTTTAAAATAAGGAAATATTTAATAATATGATTTCGCGATTCATGATTGTAACTTATCTCTTGGTTGAAATACATTTATTTTAATTCGATCATGTTAGGCTAGAACTATATTGGAATTGCCTTGTGATAACTTATTGATTTGAAATGAATCACTTTGTGAAGCCTTGTGGAATCTAGATTGATATGATTTCCATGATGAATATTTATCTCCGTGATAAATTGATTTACTTGTTGTGAATTAATTTGGTTCTACTCTCCATGCTTGCATTAATTATGTGCCTATCTATTACTATTTGTGCATGGAAACTGAGTTGTGGCGATGATTTGGGATGTGGAGATTCAAGGTTTCTGCGGGGAACAAATTGGGTACATGGGCCTTGTGCGCCCCCTATGGGTTCTGGATCGTAATATATATATTCGAGCAGGTGTATACATTAGGAGAGACATGCATCACTATTATTTGCTCATTACATAGCATTTATATGTATTTGATACTTGTTTTGATTGTTAACCCATTGATGACTTACAGTTACTTGATATTGGTTTTGACTTGAGCTTACCTGGTATTTGTTAATGACTTGAGACTACTTCGTACTTGTTAATGATTTGAGATTACATGGTACTTTTTGATGACTTGAGATTACTTGGTACTTGTTGAAAACTTGAGATGACCTGGTACTTGTTGATGTTTTGGTAGTATTGTTTCCTTTTTGCTTGGGCTGATATGTGATAACTATGACTTAGGATACTGGAGTTGTAAAATTCTAAATATATGTTTCTTTCATTACTCCCATATATTTACACTTGTACTATGCTAGGCTACTATATATAAACTATGTGCAGGTTGTAGTTTTGAGGGGATGGTTGGACGTTAGGAGTTTTTTTCATCACTTTATACTTAGACCAGCTGAGACACTGCTGAGTTCCATGATTTTCTGCACTTTTATACAGGTGTTGAGCCCCCAACTTCATGAATTTCTTCCATCGTTATTCTAGGAGTGTATCGAGCAGTTCTGAAGTAGCTGATTGTCTCTCTATAGGAGCGTATCAAGAATTTCTAAGGTAACTAATCATCTCTCCATCAGTTGTCGAGGATTTCTCCTACTTTTATTCTTGAGTGTCTTTACTTCTGACGACATCATTTAGACTTTGAGTTTTTGTGTAATTCTATAAAGACTTTTATTGAGTGGAAACCAGTTTTTGTGGTTTCCATTTATTTATTGGTAGTTTGGATGACCTATTGGGATGTGAATATAGGTGACATTACAACTGGATTTTTAGGTTATGATACTCTCAAAGATAGGATACAAATGTCTACATATCGATCTACTGGACTCTATTAGACACTTGCTTCTGTGCCAAGGATACCAATGAGCCTAATATCTAATACCACTCTACCACGACTTAAACTCGGGATATGATGATTCCAATAATAACTAACCTATAGGCAAGACTGTTTCATGGACCAGAGAAAAAAGCAACTGGCCATAACCAAAATAAACAACAAAAAATTAGAAGAAGAGGAGAAAGAGGGCAATATATACACAATATCACAAAATTATCCTAAGACCTGGTATCAGTGAATTAAGAAGCACTATACAAATAGAAGGTTAGAATAATATAACACAAAACCAAAATATACAAAAATAAAAAGTATACCTCTAGTACAAAATTAAGACATCCTAGATGCCAAGTGCTAACTAGATCTATGAAAGTACAAAAGCTGCTATGAAATGATCAACATACCTAGGATGACATACTAGGATCTGCATCATGAAAAAAGATGCAAAAGTGTAGTATAAGTACCAAAGCAATAGGTACCTAATAGGCACTATAGGCCAACCCAGAGTAAGTAGGAAATAAATAAAGTAAACAGAGAGATCTAAACTAACAAGACAAGTGCAATTAATATAATAGTGAAATGGGATGAAACTAAGCTACAACATACTAGAAAATAAAACACCAACTAACTAACAAGAGTAATCTCTCTACAATGCTTAGTAGCTACAAGCAGGTCGATAACAAGAAAAGAAATAAGCTAGAGTGGTGCGAGAGTTACATACTTGGGCTTCCCACGCATTATCAGAATAATAGGATGACTACTACTAAAAGACGAGTGGAAGTATATAGTAATTAAACCTAACTGATCCCTTATAAGATCAGTAAGTACATTCAGCTCAATAAGGAATATAAAACCTAATTGACCCCCAAAAGATTAGTAGGTACAACCAGGTATCCAAAACCCAATTGTCTTCCCTCATAATCATGGAGGGCACAAATATTATGCAGAAAGCATGCAATGCAAGGAGTACAGTAAAAGTACGTAGAACCCACATAATCCTCCTCCATTTTAGGGATTAGTAGGCTAAAACCATATGAGATGGTATTCGTATACCTACTCCCCTGTATACCCCTCCTCTAGGCATTGCATAGTGACCAGAACAGAAGGGCCTGTGGAGTGCATAACCTCGCACATACCAAATGTAGTAACCAAATAATCACATATATATATGGTTTTGATGATTGATTCATACTCAAGAGACCGCCTTCAAGTAGTAACTAATCTAAGTGCCAACATGTGATAATATCGGTGACAGTTTCAACTAAGTCAAGTTATGTATGAATGTAATGACCCTCGCAGTCATTTATGATAAATATATGACGTTTTGCATTCTAGAGCATTTTAGTAGTTTCCCCAAGTCATTTATGACTTACTGGGACCTATAGTTAGGATCCCTGGCTAATCGATTGAGAAATATCTCAAATTTCCTATTTTAAGCCTAAAACTAATTACTCATTGACTAAAGTAAACTTTCCCTCAAAAAGAGCTCTAAATTAAATTCTGACAGGTTTGTTAGCTCTGGAATACCAAACAAAGTCAAGATTGACCTTAATTTTGTGTTTTAGAGTTTTTGTTTACAATTT
>JBDJHY010148468.1:0-12953 GCA_039654485.1 Withania somnifera | reverse complement strand
TGGTGAAGGCCATGGTCATGCACGATAAAACAGAATCAAATCTCCACTGCTTAGAATACAATAAAGCAATCATCAAACCCTTTGAATATCGTGTAAACTCATGGTGAATTCTTCACAATCACTAGACATCCACACTAACACTTCTAGCTTTGCCTTTTCCATATAGAACATGAAACTAGGCACATTGATTTCTGAAGTAGCTTCAATAGCTCCAATATTCCATATATGGAGTTTTATTAAAATACAAAGTTATCAAAGTGTATTGTTCAGGGATGATGGAAATCAATACTCTAAGCACTTGAACTATCACAACTCCAATATACTATCTAACTTAAATGATTACCCGTACAGACCTAACGGAGAACAGCCACCACTGACTATCCCGTAAATCCCAATCTGAATAAAAACTCACAACGCAAACATGACACTAAACCCTTGATGTATGATTCCTGCCACTAAAGCTAACATATCAATAGTAATTTCCTGAATTTCAAACCTCGAACGGTTACTATGAAACTCTTGCTAAGAACATGACTAGACCTTAACGTAGATAAGAAAACCCTTAAGAATCGTAGCACACCCAGTTGGTACAAAAACAAGATAAAACCCCAAAACACACCATATCAAAGCCATTAAATTTAGACAAACCAATCTATCCTAACTAAAAGAAATGTTGCTAGCCTTACTAATGATGAATACGTTCAATGCACACCAACACAAGCCATTTCCAACCTTACAAAACCCAAGCGATAGTCATACCAATCCTAAGTCTGTGGAAATAAGTAGCTCCTAGTGCAACATGGACCTATTACGATCAATACCCACGATGCCACAATAAGAATACCTTAACACATGATAAGTCCTGATGACCAACAAAATAAGCCCACATCACCACAGAGAATCAATTAAGGTAAGGTTATGTCCTATCGTATTATACTAACCGCTAGCAAGGAACTACAAAATGTACTAACCTGGGACTCAGTAATAGAAGAGATACTTTTTTGATATCCTACTAACACCACACCACCAACATGGAATATCATAATACTACATACCGGGGATAACTTAGCTCACCTGCAGACCCTAAAACACTGCCATACTTACCGCTACAGCTATGCCACTCAATCCCATTCAAACAACAACAAATACATATCTCCATCTTAGTACTTACGAACCTACATCCGACAATAAAAATGGCTGAAACACACCGTGACCTATGCATCAACAAACCCAAGGACAAATTCCTATCTGCCAAAACTATACCTCAATGTCAACTTCCTCAAGGATTAACACCCATAACCCACTACTAAAAAGTGATCACTTGTAGGGAAGTTACACATGTATACACTCCGTATAAATCTTAGAAGACACCAATCATAAATTAGAGCTTCTCGCGCCATCGAACTCAACCAAAACCCAACTCATGGAAAAGAAGAGGAATGGGGTCGAGGCCCAGTTCACTCTCAAATAAAAAATCCAAAACATACTCAAGTGGGTGGCTTGGTGGGTCGATCAACACATCTTATTAGTACTCACAACATAAAGGAATTAACATAATCAATAAAGCACCAGTACTAACTTTACAGACAATCCTTAGCTATACCAAGTAGCATTAAAAATACATTCTTAGCCAAAATGCGAGAGATACTCCCTTGTTGCTACGAAAACCAACCACATAACTAGGAATCTTATAGGTATGGTAAAAGGTAATGGTCATGGCACAACAACCAAGAACCGCATATAGAAGAGAGGTAACCTATCTATGCCCGAAAATATAGTACTAATACCAACAAAACTAGAGACAACAACTCTCTAAAATCTGCAAACAAAGGTTTGAAGTAATCATCTCAGAACAAACTCAAGCCCCTCAAAAGCTAACCAATTGGATCTACCATTAAAATCCACTACTAAAAATGGACAACTACCAAGTAACAATAAAGGTTCGTCAATCCACAAATGACTAGCCAACAAGAAAAAAGGCAAATAAAATAGGCAGAAAGGATAAAGAACCACCAAAATAAAGTTAAATAAAAGCCAAATTGCTAAAAATAGGGTGGAATCAAAGCTGAAGTCACCTCCGACACAGCCTCTGTATCTTCTACTTCTGAAGTAACACCAATATAACCTGATCACGACCTAAGCTAATCTGACCCCAACAACCTACCTCACCACACTAAGAACCAGCACAGGCTTACACCCTACAATAGATATCACCTCAAACTAGTGGAAGTACTAACTCAAGATGATCCTAATCTAACTGAGTTATGGGATGAAATATTCTACATAATCTCTAACGTAGTGACTGGTAGCCCCATACTCAAAGGACGACCAACCTCAAGGAAAATTATTGACAAAATGACAAGAGATAGTGCACTGAAAGCGTAGCCCTAGATGTTATACTGATGAAACACCTCTTCTACACTAGAAAGCCAATCTCATCTCAAAGCTCCTGAAGAAGTACAAATCATAATCTTCTTAGATCTTGGTACCCCAAAATAACATTGAGTCTCACCCAAAGTCTATAGTGTCGTCTGATCTATTAGTAGTGTTGTTTGAGCTATCAGTAACACCGCCTGAACTATCCAGCTAGACTGATGTACATCTCCCCACATAGTGTGAATTAAACCATCCTCAAGGCGAGGCCCCTGATCACTACCAACATAGGCCTCTTGACATCGAATATCCAAAATTCTGGCACGGATGACCACCTAGGTAAAAGAATATCCTGATGCTACCAATGATATAATGTTAGATGAAGTAACAATATAAATTCATCAACAAACCTCTATGTTGTATACAACTTATTAGGGAAAACCATAGCAGTGCAACCCACCAGCTCATGAAATCTAGCCTCGTACTCGGGGAAATACATCGAACCCTACTGATGCGCCTGAACCCATCATGATTTTGTGGGCTAGACAAAACATCAGAGGATAATCCTACCAAATGCATGCCCTAGAATATACCAAAAACCTCAAGAAATAGGCTCTACAGAACCTGTATGCAACAAATATAAATGGTATCAAGGTTGATCCTAAGCCCACTAGCTAATGGAACTAGATGGCTGTCGGCTGGTGGCCTGTGATCAACTCTATTCCTATAAAAACTCCTTCATATCTGGCTAGTGGACTCTAGCACATCCTCTACCTCAGGATTGATACCTACCTCAGCTCCTTTTTGGAGCCCTATTTACCGATATGGAAGACTCACCCCTCCTTGTTAAAGACCTCAAACTGACCATATGAAAAAGAATGAATATGAACAAATGAAATTTTAAAAATCAATGAGAAGATGCACATTTGGAGTCAAGGAATAGAGTCTTTTACTAAATGCCATCGTAGCCTTCCAAATACGATATATGGGCGTCAATGTACCATTTCGCTAAACTCTGCTAGACACTTGCTCATGTAGCACCGACACTAGTAAAACCTAGGCTTATAGCAAGCTATCATAACTCAATTCCTTAGGTTATGATGACACCTACTATCCTACCCATAAGAGAACCAACTTTGTAGCCCAGAGAAATAAGTGATAGGATACTATAAAAAATAAATCTAAGCACAAGTAGCAGGAGCGGTAAAATAATAAAAGATAAAATAAGCTAAATATAATGAGATGACATAGTCAACAAAACCATTCCAGACTTGGTGTCAGTGTAGACTTGAGCAATTTTAAGGTATGAAGTACATAATTTACAAAAGTAAAAAATACACATCTATCTCAGGAACAAAAAGAGGCTATATATAATCTAAAGAGATGTGGGCAACCTCAAACGTATGGAGCTCACTCTATGCCTCTAAAGTTAGCTAGCTAGCCCAATCTGCGATGTCAACAACAATAACTGACATGTGTATCTACACTGATAAAGAGTCATAAGTATAGTATAAGTAATAATATCCAAAGCAATGAGTACCCAGTAGGCGCCAAAGGCCCGCCAAGCACATAAAAGGCATAACTACAATAAATAGTAGAAAGGTGAATAAAGTAAGTAATAGAATAGTTAATACAACTCAGGGAGCTAGCTACACAAAAGGAAGAAATAAAGTAGATAGTAAAGTAAATACCACTAGTAAAAAATCACTACAAAGGAACCCAGGTAGGAAGAAAAGGACATACTCAGGATTCTGCAGCAATACAATAACAGTAACAGAAAGGCAAGTAAAGACAGGTAGCAAATAAGATCAGAGGGAACGGGCAGTGTATCGATAACCTCAATGACGTGGAACGAAAGTATAAAAAGTACCACTATGTATAAAAAAGACAACAAGGTAAATATGATCATTAATTAGTAACTTCATCCAAAGATTCTAATGTACGTAATAGTAAAGGAAGATAAACCCTTCCCAACACCCATAAGAATGGAAAAGTATAAATAAGGAACACTCCCCCACATGATCAAAGAGTACATATAATAAAAAAATATAGTAAAATAACACACAATAACGATGCAATAGTACCTACGTACATGCCTTCTTCACTACCTATAGGCCCAATAGGCAGGACCTGTGGAAGGGCTCCCCAGAATGCCTCTACTCCAATATAGACCCCTTCTTTGGCATTTTATCCTCGAAATAACAGGGTCCATGGAGGTGTGCCAACCACATACAACCTCTAACATCTTAGTACGTCTCACATCTTAGTATCACATAATCTCAATGTATTGCATATCTTTGTATCATATTGCCTTAACATAGTAGTATCACCATATCATGATACCTTAGTAACTCGGTGTTACAATTTCTTAATATCTCAATAGTTAGTGCCGCAACTTGGTAAGCATGATATAATAAGTAAAAAAAGATGTACTGACTACTGAAGAGAAGTCAGACTTAAGTGCCTGCAATAACAGTAGATGATAGTACCCAATGTTGGGTTATGATACATGATCTAAAATAAGTAGAAAGGGGCTCGACCAGGTCTAAAACATATAGAAAACCTCTTGGTTATTATTAATTATAAAAAAATCCCATATTTTACCAATTTTAGTCCATTTTTCATTTATATATGAAAATAGGCCTACAAGGCCATAAAGTGTTAGAAAACAATGATAACAGGCCCTAGGCCTCAAATATAGCTCTCAGGGATTTGAATCTCTTAGCACTCACACTATATGAATACATAATCACAGTATATTACTATAGTTATCCTATCGCCCTGCACATGCTCAGTCTATATCTAACTACTAGTAGCACATATCAACCATCCCAAACCTGAGGGCCAAACCCTAAAACCAACCCATGCATCAACATCCTATATTTCTAAAGTTATCCTATGGCAATCACAAGGCCAATACAAGGTCAAGAGGTTTACATCACACCAGAAACATTATCAGAAAGAATTTGATTCAAAGATATACCAAAAGCTCCTAGACCTAAACCAAGGGTCCATCTAGACCTAAATCCATGTTCATAAGCTAATAGGAACTATTAGAATTTGATTCTGAGCTGTCTCGAAAGAATGTTGACCAAAATCAATGATTATCTTACCTAAGTTTAGGTTATAAAATAGGAAAAATGAGATAACTCTCAACCGAACAGCTAGGGTACCAAACTACTGGTTCCAGCAGGTTATAAATATCCTAGGGAAGCTATAGGAATTCTCTATAATAAAAGAAAACACGTAAAGCATAGAAATGACCATAAGGGTAATTCCATCATCCACTACTAAAAAGGGACTTTTATACTCAAAGGTCAGGAAAACAAGGAAGCAGAAGGTACCTGAAGGCTTGAACAACTGTAGGCACTACATCCGTATCTTACTTTAGCCTCTCAAGTGGCCTCGTCAACCAAGTTGCGCCTCTACTATACCTTAACCACATGTATCTCTTTTGAACGCTGCCTCCAAACATCCCTAGCTATAATAGTCATCGACTTCTCAACAAACAAAAAATTCTCATCCAACTTAATTGAATCCCAGTGAAGCACATGTGACTCATCCAAAGTATAATGTTATAGCATCGAGACATAGAATATCAGATGGATGGCTGAAAATATAGGAGGCAAAACTAACTGGTAAGCAACATCACCAACCCTCTTGATAATCTCAAATAGCCTAATATACCTGGGTCTAAGATTTCCCCACCTACCGAACCTCAAAATACCACGAATAGGAGATGCCTATAAACACCCTATCATAAATACCAAACTCTATGGCATGACATCAATGATCATCATTTCTTTTCATCCCACTCTACACTACCTGCAGTCTATCCTGAATTATGCAAACCTGATCAAGAAAATCACAGCATAGATCATTACCCTAAACTCTAGCCTCAAAGACATCAAACCACCCAATAGGCGACCTACACTGCCTACCATACAATGCCTCAGGCGGTTTTATCTTAATATTGCAGTGGTAGCCATTATTATATGCAAACTCTACTAAGGCCATATGCTGGTCCCACTAACCCTTAAAATCTAATATGTAGGCTCTCAATATCTTCTACAAGACCTAACTGTTCCTCTTGAACTAGCTATTAATCAGTGGGTGGGATGATGTACAATTTCTCGCTGAATGATCCTCCAAATTGGGAGCTAAACAAAACCCCTCAATATGAGGTAATAGATACTGTCAACCCATGTAACCTAACCACCTGTTGAATATTTATATCTGTGCTAACCGCTCAGTGATGTAGGACGAATGAAAAAGAATAAAGTGTACTGACTTAGTCAGCCTATCAATGATAACCCAAATTTAGTCATGACCTTTGGAAGTACACAACAATACCAAAATGAAATCCATAGTCATATGGTACCACTTCTACATAAGAATAGGGAATCTCTGCATATATGACCACATTGTCTCTAGTGGTCAGACTTAACCTACTAGTTGTTCAAATGCCGAGAAACATACTCCGCAATATCCCTCTTTATCCCACTCTACCAAAAACTATTGCAAGTCATGGTACATCTTAGTTGCACCTAGGTGAATTGAATATCTAGATTTGTGGGCCTCACGTAGAATCAACTACAACAAACTACAAAACTACCATATGCAAATATAACCATGATAGTTTGAAACCCCGTCAGGATCAATAGTGTCCTTGCCAGCATCACCAGATAACACGTGATCACAAATGGTATTTAAATGTTGATCCTCAGACTACCACTACTGAATCTAATTAAGTGAAGAAGATTAGGCCTCAACACAGGCGAAAACCATCCTGGTATTTGACAAATCAAATCTAACCAATTGGTTAGACGAAGACTAGATATTAAGGGCAACGGTCTCTTTGAAACTGATAATAAATTCAAACTGCCCATAATGGTTGCCTTTTGGCTCAAGGTATCTGCTGCCAGATTTTCCTTTCCTAGATGGTATAAGATAGAAATATCGTAGTCCTTTAGTAGCTGATGTATCTCTATTTTCTAGAGTTGAGATCCTGCTGGCTCATAATGTACCGAAGACAACAATGGTCAGTATAAATCTCATAGGGAACTCTATACAGATAGTACCTCAGATCTTGAGCACGAAGACAACTCCTACCAACTCCAAGTCTTCAGTAGGGTAGTTGCGCTCATGAACCTTCAGTTTTTTTAAAGAATATATATTATAAATGGCCTCGATGCATCAAGATACACCCTAGAATAACACCTGATGAATGATAATACACAAATAAGATATGGACCTTAATAGACAGTGTTCAAATAGCTGTTGAAGTCAATAAAGCCTTAAGCCTGAGGAAACTTGACTCACACTCCTCTGACCATTAGAAAGAAACATATTTCCTAGTCCGTCTAGTCAATGGTGATACTATAAAAGAGACTACCTCAACAACCCATCTGTAGTACCATGCAAACCCAATAAATCTCTGTATCTCGAAAAGAGACATTCGTATCATCCAATCATGAATTGTTTAAACCCTTGCTAGGTCTACCATAATTCCTTTCTTAGACACTATGTGTCCTAGGAATGCTATAGACTCTAATCAAAACTCGTACTTAGAGAACTTGACATAAAAATGATGCTCTCTTAAAGTCTAGAGCACAGTCCTCAAGTGTTGCTCATGCTCCTGCTCATGCCATAAGTAAACTAGAATGTTATCAATGAATACTATCACAAAGGAGACCAAATAGGGCTTGAGCACCCTGTGCATCAAGTTCATAAAGGTTGTAGGGGCACTAGTCAACCCAAAAGACGTAATAGCATCTCATAATGACTATACAGAAATCTTGAATGTATTCTTAGGGATGTCCTCTGATCTTAACTTCATTTAATGAAACCCTGACCTCAAATCAATATTAGAGAGCACTATATCACTCTTAAGCTGGTTAATTAGATCATTAATCCTCAATATTAAATACATGTTCTTAACTATCATGTTATTAAGTTTTTGATAATCTATACATATATGCATCAATCTATCCTTGTTTTTTTACAAATAATACTAGAGTACCCTACAAAGAAACTCTCGGATGAATAAAACCCTTATCTAGCAGATCCTGGAGCTGAACCTTTAGCTCCCTCGACTCAGCAGGAGCTATATAATGAGTAATAGAAATAAGGCATTCACCTGACTCTAACTATATGGAAAAATAAATATTATGCTCGGGCAGGAGGCCAAGTAGGTCGATCAAAAAGATATTTATGAACTCACAAGCAATAGGCACAAACTCGAGAGAAAGAATGCCAGCTCAAGCAATGTGAACGTAAGCTAATTAAGAAAAACATCCTCTTTCCACACACATTTTATCATAAAAAGAGGAAATAATCCTTATGGGTACGCATTTAACAGAGCCCTACCACACGATTGAGGATGTATAAGGCACGACTACTGTAACGGTCTTGGCATAGAAATCCAAAATTGCATAATGAGGGGATAACTAGTCCATGACCAGTATAATAACAAAATCTAATATATCCGACAATATCAGGTTGGTCCATGTATCATACCATCAAACAAAAATAAAACAAGAGCTCACAACCCGATCCACTTCTAAAAGTCTCCTACTAGGGTACTAACATAGAGTACAAAGTAGGAAATCACATATGAGAAAGTAAAATAAAAGATCAAGTAGGGTAGAGGTTGATCAATGGAATATAGAAATCATACCTATAATAACAGCATTCGAGGCCTCTTAATCTGGTCTATTGGTAACAATATAAAACTAGTAGCGACTACCACCTGATCGACCACAATCGCGACTACTAAACCTTCCTCATTAATCCTTACCATGAGTACCACAACCTGGGACCTACCTCTAGCCGGTGTAGGCACAAATCTCAATAGATGATCTGGCTATGGAACTATCTCAATTGTACCCCACTGAGGATAATCTCTAGAATAATGCCTCATAACCCCACACTCAAAGAAAGTCCCTGGAAGCCTACTTTGACAGGAACCACTGGAAGACCCAAAACTGGACACCACAACCCGAAGAACTAAAACCCTCCTCAAAACCTAACCGAGAGACTAAGAACTGAAGCCCAGCTGAACCGGCTTTGAGAGCTAAAGGGATACCTACACTGTCCTACTAGACTAGGATCCAGAAACTAGTTTTGATAACCATGGCCTCCAAAATAGGTGCACTATAATTTCTCTACTTCCTAGGTCTCTTATCTCTATGCTAGCACAACTCGAGAAAAAGAGACTTCATATTCTAAGCATGTTCCCACACCTTATGAAGAGAACAACCATATGACACTAACAATTCCACAACCTCTCTAAGTGTTTCCCTCAAGCAAAGAATTTGGTTAGGAGCTTCTGCTCTGAATATTTCATACATGCCTGAGGTTCTAGTGGATGGGCAATTGTTGGTATGTGAAATGCTTGAAAAGGAAAGGAAACTATTTTTACTAGAGCTAAAAAAGAGGCGTTGTAGCAGGCTATACTCCTGAGCAAAAATACATCCAAGGATGCCCTAGGGTGCATGTTTGAACCCCGTCCAAAGGCGAACCTAAGTGTCACAACCCAAAATTTCAGGTCATTATGGCGTCCACACCCCTCCTGTAGACAAGCCTCAACCTATAGCCAGGAGCTACGCATAATGGGCTGCAACTATCACAACAACCAATTGCAGCAGAACATAATATAGAACAATACATAAAAATGGAGGCCAGAAAGATGCTATGCAAAACACTAATCCCAAAACCTAGTGTCAAAGGTATATAGAGCAACTATACATGATATATCAAAAGATAAAAAATACAAATCCCCAGAAGTAAAATAATACAGTATAGGCCAGTTGTGGACTGAATAAAACAAGTGAAGGTTAAGGAAATCACAATCGGCTCGGATGGAAAAGCTCACCATAATCTCCATAAATCGGCTAAGTCTACTCTGCACTATCTCGGTGTCCCTGATAACCCCTTCTGGTATCTGTACCATAAAACAGGTACAAAAGTGCTGCGTGAGTACCAAACAAGGTACCCAGTAGACATCATCGGCCTACTGGGAGTAAAAAAGGTCAATAATGGTAAGGGAATGGTAAATGAAACATTAAACTAACAATAATGGATAGAAGAGTAAGATATCGAAGGTTCTAGCATAGAACTACAAAAGCTAAAAATGATAGGTACAGACTACAAAGTCCAAAATTCGAAACGAAGTAAAAAACATACTTGTGCTCTGGCCTGTAAAACTCCACTGACTATAATACCATATACACAATAACTCCAAAAAAAGGTTCCAATAGAAGGATACTACTAAGTGTGGGATAAAAATAAACACACAAAAACCTATCAGTGTCTCATACCACCGGTAAGTACAATCAGCACAACATAACCTACCTAGCGCCCCATCCCACCGATAGGCACAAACAACACTACAAAACCAATTGTGACTTCCCCCTTAAAGCCCGATGAGCAAATACCAACCTAAAGGAATACACAGGGGCACAGGAAAGTAAAGTAGACCAGTATCAACCCCGGGCACACACCCTTGTCAGTGCTGGTATCAAAATAAGGGCTCAGCCTTTTAGTGCCAATATGAAGACGAGGGCCCAGCCCTTTAGTGCATATCAAAATAAGGGCCCAACCCTTTAGTGCTAATATCAAAATGAAGGCCCAGCCCATAAGTGCCAATATCAAAAAAAGGGTTGAGCCCTTTAATGCCAATATCAAATCCAAACAGTAAATATATAAGAGAAATATCAGTACAACAGTAATAATAACAAAGTAACAATAGAACAGAAAGTAAACAGAATCTAGGATCAGCCAAAGGCCACCAACTAAGAGCTCACCTCACCACACTCATCGTGTAATAGCTAAGATAGCCCCAAAGGACAGTGGCCTCCATGAGGTGGCCAAGCCCCTGGTATGCAACCCCTTCACCCTTTATGCCCTCTCATAGGCCCCTGGGATCCAAATAAGAAATAACCGTAGATAAGCAAGGATCAAACTAAGCAACCCAACCCACTCAACTATCCATATCACAAGCATAATAATATTAATCCGGTCTATAGTGCACAAGTAAACCTAGACTACCTGGAAATCCTCAAAGTGCATACGTTGTGGATCTGAAGCTCTAATACATTCAAAACCACCCAAAACTAAATAAATTACAAGCCCAAGAGTCAAAATAAGAAGAATGAGACCCATATTGCAATTAGCAACCAGGGTCGGGAAGCGGGTCCCAAAATAAGCTCGTGGACCCCAGGCCCGAAATATTAAACTAAAAATACTAGAGCAAAGAGCTCGGATCAAGGAATACATAGTTTGATTTTAGCCTAAATGGACCACCAAAGGGTCCTTAAATCATCTCGAGAGCGGTGTGATCAAAAGTAAAAAACGTTGCACAACACCATAAGTTAAAACAAGAGAAATTACACAATCGGATTAAGGCATCGCCTATTCCCTAAGCTTTAACAAGCCAAGATATAAGAAATACACCATAATTCGACTAGAAAAATAAGGGAAAACATCTACAACTAAACAGGGAAGAAAAATTGCTAAAAACCACCAATTTCACGGAATTAACAAAGAAGAAACAACTTACCACGAGAGGGAGAACAAGGAGGAGCTTGGGAAAGGACTTCCCATTACTTAGCTGAGCTTTTGGAGTCTAAGACGCAGCCTGAACGGAGGATTAACTGAGTGGAAAAGGTGAGAAATGATCTACTAATTTAAGGTAGGGGTTTATATACTGCCAGGCATTATTCATCGCGATCGCGTGGAAGGGTCGCGATCATGATGAGATGGGCTGCCAGGCATTGTGATCGCGCAACTTGAGTTGTGATCGCACAGGGTAAAGGGGAAAAACATCACGAATGCATGGTTGGGGCTTCCATCACATAGAGTAGAGAAGCAGGTCATTGTGATCGCGTGGCTCGGGCTGCGTTTACGAAGAGGGAAAAATCCTGCACTAGATGTAGTTTTGACAGCAAAAATCTACAATAGAAAAATTACCAAAAACACCACCTGAAATACGTTCAGAAGCCAAATTACGTAAACACACTATGTACACATTTCTGATATGACACTCCAGACTTAACGGTCCAAATAAAATTGAGATACGAGTCTATTTTAGAAAAATGTTGACCAAGTCCACACCTCAGGTCAAAGTTCACAACTTCCATGCACAGCCTCGAAACCCCAACGACAGCCTCAGAAAGTGGACCAACTACTCAACTAAATTAAAATCGATATTTTGGAGCTGATGGAATTGACAGAAACTCAACCCAATGCTCCGATCATCAAAAAGCCATCCAGGCTCCAAAATGAGATTCAGTTGGGCTAAGTTTCCATAAAACAACCCAAACTCAAAACAAAAAGCCTAGGATATGAAATTAAGGTCCATCTAGACCAAAGTCGGCATTTTAGAGCTAATGGAACCGTCCGAATTTAATTCCAAGAACATTTACTATAATTCCACTCTCGAGTTCCACTATTTAAAAACTAAAACTTCAAAATAGGGAAACTAAGATAACAAGAAAACAAGTCACCAGGCACCGAGCTACTGGCCCCATCAAGTCATAAATCGCTTGGGGAAACTACTAACCATCTCTAAACACAGG
>JBDJHY010148457.1:0-12953 GCA_039654485.1 Withania somnifera | reverse complement strand
TTACTCAAGAAACAAATAAAACTATTAAGATATAAGGCAATAATGGCTAAAATATATGTTAATTTGGCCCCTCATCAACCTATGCCTGCAACTTTGCACCAACTCAACTCAAGAATCTCAAGGGCTCTAAAATGTGTTTTCTGAGTCCAATTTCAACAAACCAAATATGTTTTTATTGTGGAAAACATATTTCAAACTCAACGAAATTGACCAAATTGACATCGGAGGTAGTTTGAGTGAAAATGACCCCCAACAGAGCTTTAACCAAAACTAGGAATTTTCTAACTTTCCACAAAAGAACTCAAATCAAGCACAAACACCTTGGGAAGTGTACTAATGGTAAAGCTAGACTAATTTCACAATTTTGGAGCTGGTGGAAGTGTCAGAATTATGATCCAACACTTCGAACATTAAAATACCATCCAAGCTCCACTTTAGGCCTTAAACTTAACTAAAACCCACAACTCGATATAAATTGCAAATGAAAACTTTGAAATACAAACTTAAGGTCAATCATGAATTTGTTTGTCATTCCAGAGCTGACAAAAATATTGGAATTTAATTCTAAGATTGTCGTGAAAGAAAATTGACTTTGATCAACGAGTACTTAGCTTTAGGCTCTAAAACTGGTAATTTGAGATATTTCTCAATCGAGTTGCCATGGACCTAATTATCGGTCCTAGCAAGTCATAAATCACCTAGGAAATTTACTAAAATGCTCTAGAATGCAAAACATCATATTTTTATCATAAATGAACATGAGGGTCATTACATTAACTTTCACGGATGAAAGTTTCCTTAGTGGTGAATATTTTAATGTCCCTCGGGGCCATTTCTATGATTTTCATGAATTCTTTGTATTTAGAACATTTTTACAAATGCCAAAGTGATTTCTGACTTGCTGGGATTAGTAGGTTGGTTCCTATGTAGTTTTATAGCTTAATTCCTTAATAACTATAGCTTCTCCGGGCCTTGATCAGCTCATACGATCCCGAGTAATCTTTCCTGTCAATTTTAATGAGTTCGAAATATCAGTTACATAAAGATTCATTTATGGAGTGTTAGAATTAGACTTAGTTTCCATTCTATGTGAATTTAGGAATCTTTTGAAAAAATTGTCAAGGAAGGGTTGCGTGGACCGATTTATCGGCCAGGTGATCGATAAATTAGATAAATAATGGATTTATAGACAGTCGGTGGCCTTTATATATACTTCCTTGTTCACAATAGATTTTCATTTCTCACTTAATTTAGCAATTTTTGTTATTTTACAAAGTAATTTATGGGCTCTTTAAGCTATATTTCTAAGTTTTAATCCGAAAAAAATCATGTGGTGATTCTACGATTATTTCTACTAGGTAATTTTTTTTATTTCTCCTTAGTTACAAGTTTACTATATTACATACACATTCTAGGGAATATTTTATTCATTATTATCTATCTGATTGAGCCCTGTTTTGTATCATACGTTCCATGAATGGTATTATGTGTGTTGGTATAAATATTTTATTTTTCCGAGCTACCAGGTTTACGGACCCATTTTTAGTTTGTATTTTGACCCGATATTTATATTGAAATATGGGTCCTGTTTTACTTGTCTTGACACTTGGTTTATGAGTTTTATAGCCTCAAGTGATTTCAAGTTTCGTGCATGATTCTTCGGATAATTAGGCATGCTTCTCAAGGATATCACCGGAATTCGGGTAGGCTAGAGTCTACTTTTTTCAGATGGGGTACTAGTGTAGTACATGTATGGTAAAGTTGCCATCTCAGGACTGGGATTATTAGTCGGGCCCTATATGCTTTTTCTTTCTAGCATACAACCTACTTAGCTTAACTACTTATCCTAGGGCTATATTTCCCTACCAGTGTGTTCAACACTGACCCTGGAACATAGTGTTTTTGGGGGAGGAGCAACACATTTGGTGTGTATTATTTAGATGATGACTCTTGAACGTAGTGAGGTTAGGGAGGGGATTACACTAGTTATTAGAGCTTAGTAGTTATTCCTTGATTTATGTTGGTGGTTTTAGAGCCGATCTAGGTTGGTTGATTAGTCTGTGTTCTACCTGAGATGTTGAGTATGATTAGAGTGTGTGTGGAATTTGGCCATAGATAGTCAGAATCATATTTTTTGGGTAGTTACTAGCCTTATGTGATAGCATTGTGGTTGTTGGATAGTTTGCATCTCTATCTGATGATATGATGCCCTAGACCAGTGCGAGCCTTGGAGTGTGTTGTATTGGAATAATATATGATGGTTCTATGTTTTCCCTTTATGGGTGTGTACTTGTCCCTTAACGGGCTCCCTCTAGGAAGTTGTGGCGGCTTTGTTGCGATTACTTGAGGCTCAGGACTGTAGTTCCACTAAGAGAGGATATACTCCCGACTAGGGCTTGACAGACATCCTAAGTATTCCAGTTAGCATCCTTAGACCAGTTTATCCTATTTTTTTGTTATGTGTAGCGAGCATGCATTAAAAGTTTTAAAAGTTAACTTGATTTTTACAAAATGATAATTAGAAACTTATTTTTTATATATACTTATTTTCCACGACTGTGCTCATAAGTAGTATGCAGCTACTTTCTCATGCTATATGAGGCAATTTTCCAAATATAGCTGTGATTTTTTACC
The DNA here is from genome assembly GCA_039654485.1 of Withania somnifera. NCBI lineage: Eukaryota > Viridiplantae > Streptophyta > Magnoliopsida > Solanales > Solanaceae > Withania > Withania somnifera. Next base: position 10,319 of record JBDJHY010148457.1, on the reverse strand, counting down.
GAGATTTGGATTTTTTCCTGTAAGGCTGTACTTAAGTTTCCACTTAGATTTGATATATGCTCGAGTTTTGGCCTTTTGTCCCTAGTGTCTATGTCACTGATTGTTCTTTTTTGGAGGAATTATATACATAGGATTGGATCCCTCCACAGACCTTTCGACCTGGGGTTCTATGCCAGATGCATGTTGCATGGCAGGGGGTATACTCGGGAGGTTAAGTAAATATATAGGGAAGCTTCTGTGGGTCCACTCCTGATAGAATCATGTAGAAGAGAGGGTGCATGGAGGAACTATTTACTTTTCAACGCCCCTTGCATTGCATATTTCGCGCTTGGTTGCACTCCTCGGGACATATGGGGGAAGTTCCATTGGGTTACTTCTATACTTATATGATAATTGCTAGCTAGGCTTGTCTACTACTATTTGGTGTTGTTGATTACTTTCCTTGATGTAGTTACCGTTACCTTCAGTGGTTACATCCTCTATGTTATTCTTCTTCTATTTGATCCTTACTTATGCTGGTCACGTTTGAGCTCCAGGTATGTGTCACAATTTGTCATGAATTGCTTGTGACCCGAGTCTATGTGTTATACCTTGTTAGTGGATTTCCATCATAATTGTTAGCTGAAATTGTAAATAATGATAATCGACTCTTCACTGCACTCACTAGCTATTATTGTACTCACTTTTTATGTTATACATTACGTACTAGTGCCTTAGTTACCTTTAGTTTTCCTTTACTTTGTTTATGCTTACTTTTTTTCGATCGGCCCATGATGTCTACTGGGTACCTGTTGTTTTGGTACTCATGCTACACTTCTACATATTTTCCTAATGCAGGTCTTATTACGGGTCCTCAAAATGGATGCAATCGTATGGACTAGCTTGGTGCTATTTGGGAGATACGGTAAGCAATTGTCATTCATGCTAGCCGGTCTCCCTTCTGTAGATATTATACTTGGAATTTGGATAGCTATTTGTAGTTATTTCCCCATTGTAGGTTATATTTTTTGCCTTTTCTGTATATAGATGCTCTACAACCACGATACAAATTTCAGGCGAGTCATGCTCGATTGTGTATTTTTATGTTCTACTCGATTTTATCTCATCATTTCCTTCTTCTGTTCTTTTGGGTTATTGCAGCTGACCGCTACTTTCTCTTGGCGAGAGTTAGGCTTGTCTACAAGTGAGATGTAGACGCCATCACAAGTCTTCTTCTGGGTCGTGAGAATATGCCTTTTTTATTTCCCATTTTCGTTATGCATTTCCTTATTTCACAATTGATTATCTATACATGTTATCATTATTGGTTCTCATCCTCACTTTTTGGTTAACTTTTTCTCAAATACTTCCCCAAATAACCAACACCTACAAACACAAGGAAAATGGCATTAGTGGCTTTCCTAGTTTTGTAGGTAGAAGCAAAATTAAAGTTTATGCATAAAATAAGATCACAAATTACGTTCTTATCATATATCGCTTGAAGCCGTGTAATCATATTTACAGAACTCATATAGGAAACCCATTATTACATTATATCAACTAAGTTACTTAAAGTATATGAGATGTCTAGAGATATTCGTAAAGGAATATACAATTCAATTAATGATCAATATCTTATCAGTCAACGTACTACAAAAATTGAAATTAGCTACAAATTTTGTTGCTAATTTGCTCGTAGAAAAAAAAATGCTGCAAAATAGAATTACCAATAAATTTTGTTATTTAGCGACAATATTTATTTTTGTACTAATACATGATTTAGAATCCATTGATTTCATTAAGTAATCACATAATTGAAAAATAAATAATGATATGATATCAGTACCTACAAAAGTTTTCATCACCTCACAAGTACAGGACTCAAATTACCCACTTCCCTTATTTAGTTAATTATTAATAAAATACTTTAATGTAGTCTAGAAAGTTTCACTTCCTTAGATACAAAGCTCAAACACTTACAAAGCGGCCTTGATTTTCCTCAAATCCTTAAAAATTCATGATTTATTAAAAATAATCTACATAAGTATAGAGTCTATAGACACCCATTTTGATATAGAAAATATCTAATACAAAAATCAACACTAACATCCCTAGGTTTAAAATTGAAATTTTATTCCCAGGGTTGAAGTTGGAATTTTATCGCCAAATAAACCTTTCATAACTCATAGGTCATAATTCTCAAAAATCATCAAAATCTATGGATAAATTAAACTCTAAATTAAATATTTACTCATTTCTAGCTTCTAGGAAGAATTTCTATTTTCTACAACCCAATCATGGACAAAAGCTAAATAAATGGTTGAATCATGGAAATATACATGGATGAGGATTAGAATCTTGCCCCACCAGAAAGTCAAATCAGAATAATACCACCAAAATTCATTCCCTAATTCCTAATGTTGAGTTATAAATAATAATTTCAAGTAGGAAATGTAATAGAACCTATCTAGGTATGTTGCAGATTCGGACAGTTCCTCACAAGTATGACCTCGCACCTACAGTATTTCCCTTGTTGATATAGAAATAAAAATCCTTTTTGAACACCCATCACAAAGGCAATATCACGCCAGGTAAAAACCAGTAGGGGTGTAGAAACTCACAAATTGAATCATCTCTATATGTGAATGGTAATGACCCTTCTGGTCATATTTATTTCTTTTATGCATCATTTTTGTATCGTTCTTTTCTATGGTTGTGCCAAGTCATTAAGGACTTCTTGTAGTTGGTAGTTTAGTTCTCAGATGGTTCATTTGAGTTTTATGTCAATTTAACTATTTTATTGTCATGACCCAAAATTCGATTGTGATGGAACCTGTCTTAACACATATGTACAAGGAACCCCATCAACTATCATAAAGGATAAATGCAGAAAATAATGAATCTATGAGAAGAAGAGAAGGTAAAATATAAAAATCTAACTAATAAACCACGAAAGGATGGAGTCACTCTATACAAGCAACTAAATAAAAGAATACAAGTCTGATACAACAAAACAGTCTCAATTTCTTCGACTTTCAAAAAAAATAGAAATAAAGACATAAAATAAGGAAATTCCATGGCTATTGAAGGACTAAAACAAACTACCTCTGCATCACCCGAATGTCAGCCTTAGACTCTCAACAGAGGGCAAAAACCAAGTTTCTTCAAGCTATGAACCTACAAAAGTATAGAAAAGAAAGGGAGTGGGTACAAAAATAAAACAGTGGGTGCTCAAAAAGTATCCTCAGTTGACTCTAAATAAAGCGGTGAAGAGCACTAACTACCCTGACATACAAAAAACAATCCTCCCATAATACCGAGATGAAAACAGGAAAGATAACTAGCAATTTTATAATGACAGATACATGACATAGGGGATAACAACTATAACTAAATACTCAACGGAAAACACAAAAAAATTATCTAAAATCAACCAACAAAGCATCAAGATAGTATCCAATAGTTTATCATAACTAGGAGACATTTCCTCATCATAAAGTCATAATTTAACAATAACAAATAACAAATATAATATCAATAAGCGGGATATGCCATGAAAAGGCTAAGTCATAATACCCGTACCGGTATGGTTCTCGATCCACACATGTGTACATTACAACAAAGTTTGAATGAACCTCAACCATTGATTTCATACCAGCAGGGGCCTCATATCACAAAAATATTGGAATGAACCTCAACCTTTGCTTTTATATCAATTATATTCTCATATCATAGTAATATCAGAATGGACCTCGACCCTTCTTTTCAAATCATTAATATTACCATTATCGGATTATAATATCACAATTGTAAGAAATATGACATAAAAATATAAATAAATCAACAAGCTCTTACACGGGCAATAATTAATAAATCACAACTTGTGAAAATAAAACCCTACACATGGATATAACATTGAATCAAATATTAATCAATTACATGTAACTCCATCCAAGTATCTCGGACGCTACATAATAGCTCAACTTAATAGAAAATAAATTAATCAAATCTTTATAATTATTTTTATTCCTTCATATAACTCTTTATGCTTGAATCTAGTGTCCTGTTAAATACTCAGCATTTTACCCACACAGAGACCCCTAATTTTTTTCATTCCTACCAATTTAAAAGAAACTAGCATTTAAGCATCTGGGACACTATGTAAAAGAGTCAAGAACCTTCACTTACCTTAAAATGAAGAATCCAAATGACATTTAGGTGTTTCCTCTGTGCAACATCTCAGAATCTACAAAATCTTGTAAAATATGGATTGCCCATGAGAAATCATGAAGAAAAATACCCATATTAATATACTTTAAATTGGGTCCTAAATTTACTCCAAAAATACAAATCCAATTTAAAATTAAGAATTTTTTTAAATTCAACTTACCCATGCTTTGTCGAGTTCAAATATCATGTTTCATGTAAAGTCGAGTTCAATTTTGTTATAATCCCAATTTAATAACAAAAAGCTTGGTTTTAAACCCCTAAAGTTGAATCATACAAAAATAAGGAAAAATAAAGATGAAATCATGTTTATAAACGTGAAAATAACATGTATTTTGATGAAAATCTTACCAAGATCTTTAATTTTTTGAAATTAATCTCCAAATATTTTATTAAAGAGAAAAATTCTTCAAAAGATATTTGTAGAGTTTTGGGATTCCAAAAAGGTAAAGAATATCTTCAAAGATATATATATGGGTTTAATACCATATTAAAAGACAAGATTACCCTTTATTAAAAAATTAAAGAATTATTTTGATGCATAGGTACGAGTGGGCCCACAACCCATACCTCACTCCCACAGCTTGTGTTGATTCCAATTGCCATGGTATGCTATTATGCAATAAGATTCTATTTTTAATGGACTTTTGGGGCTCATTCGGAACCCTGTATAAACAAACTCTATATAAATTTTGAGTTTAAATAATATTCTAGACCTAGTGGAGTTATTAAAATGGGAAAATGAGATCTTCTCAATCTAATATCTTTCATAGTTGATAGAAATTTAAACTTTACCCAAAAAGATAAAAAAAAAAACCCCCTAGTACCTCCAGAAGAATTTGAGCCTTTTTCTAGACTAAAAATTACATTTTCAACCCAATGAATTGATGGAACTTAAAAAATTATCAATTGATATTAATATGTTGACTAAAGTAAAAATTTATCTTAAAAACTCAACTTATCTTGTCTAATGGTCTAAACTCAGGCGAAAGCCTGAAACTAAAAGTGAGGCTCCTCCAAGTCTAATTACACATTCTAAGGACTAGAACTTTAAATTTTGAATAAGTAAACTATTTCAACAAATATGCTTTCAAAACTTAAAATTTCACTAACCTCATAACTTTTCACTCTGGTTTCAAAATGAACAATATAGATTAATCAAATATGACCCAAAACAACTATCAAAATAGAAATATTGAAATTTAATGGGAAAAGACAAAACAATAACTTTTAGGGTCGTTACATTTAGAGCCTAATGTTTGAAAATAGTTTACTTTAGTCAATATTCATAGAATATATGCTTGAAATTGAATTGTATAAGTTTCATTTGCTCCAGATAATAGATTTTTGTCTAGTAAAATCTTTGATTTTTTCTCAAAGATTTTATATGGGTTTTTGTCCATTAAAGATATTAGTATGCTTGGAGCTAGAACATTTACTTTAGCGAAGTATTGGAGATAAAACATCAAATTTAATTCTGATAATTACATTAACTCAAAAATGTTTAATTTTTGTTAGAGGGGACTTTGGTTCAGTTCGATGCATTGAAGCTCATTTTAGGTACTTGGTTGGAATTCTAGTTTATTTATAAAGTGCTAACTTTGGAAAATCTTTCAACATTTACACTTTGAATGGTGATTTAATTAATTTTGTGTAGTCTAGAAAATTGTTTTTAGTTGGGTAGAATATCCTATTTGTCTTAATCGAATTTATAGTGAATTTTGATGGTTTGATGAGGACATGAGAATTCATATTATTTGGTTGGTGCAATAAAATATGGTGCAGCCCAATTTTCTTCATTGTGATGTCGAAAAAAGGGAAATCTACTCATTGCCATCACAATGAATTAATCCATCAGGTTGGACCAGGTCAGCTCTTTGTAATCACAAAAATACCTACCGTGATAACAATAAGAAACTTGGTGGGATCTCACAAACACAACCAGATCTTTCAGCTATTATGATGACTAAACGCCTTATAGTATATTAATCCCTTCTTTGAAATTCTAAGATTGTTTCTTCTGATTGTTTCCTCTATTGATGAGCTTTAATCTTGAAAATTATTATGGGGTCATCATTCGTATTTTTGGGGTTTGGTTCTTGGTCCATGATCAATTTTTGCTCTTAATTATATAAGTTTCAGGCATAATTTTTTATGAACTCTCTATTTATTACTTTTTTTTCCTTGAATTCTTGGAGCTATTTTGGACTTCAATTTGTACATTAATCATACTTTTGATTATGAGCATGAGGTCCTCATCCTGTTAGGGACATTTTGATAGATTCAGCTTTTAAAGTTTTATAGTGTCCGCCATGGGAAAAATTTGACCTAATTTTTATCCTAGAGTGTTGAATTGAAATATGGATATTTGTATTCTCATATACATGTATATTTATTTCCTAAATAGGAGGCAGCAACCAAAAGCTTCTCATACAGGAAAACATCTGGTTTCATGATTATGAGTGATTTTCTTGGCCTCCAAGTTTGTTATGGATTACCTACTGTTAGAATTATTTCTTTGAAGGCATATATATAATGATTTACTATTTTTTCGTGGGACAAGGCGGTTGAATACACTTCTCTTAGGTATTTATGACCTTATTAACTTGTTAGTGGACTTAGAGTAGGGCTATGTTGTAAATCCTTAGAATAGGTAGTCTCATTTATCATGGGCTTAGTTCTGGATGTTATGTAGTCTTTATTATTAATTTTGAAAGCCTAGATTAGGTTAGATAGTATCTTATCTTTGGTCATTTCCCTAGGGAATTTTCTATTTGGTGGGGGATTAGGCTATAGTTCCTTTCTTCAGACATAGTTTAGTTTGGTCATGCATTCTAGATATTTCTCAATAGTTAGAGAAATAATAGGTTTGGCTTAGGTTTAATTATGATGTTTTATTTCTCTATGTCTTGATTTAGGATTTATATAGTAGCCTTAGTTTAGGGTATTTTTCTTTGCATAGATGATACTACTGAGTTTAGGTCTCAGAATAGGAGTCCATAATCTAGGTTTGGGTAGAATTAAACTAGAATAGGTTTCCCTTCATCTAGTTTTAGTTTGATTTCATTTAGTTTTGTATTTCCTACATTATTAAGGTATTGTAGTTCTAAGATGAGGTTGATGGTTACTAGATCTCAAGTTAGTTCTATATAGTTTGGAGGATGGTGTACCCTATTCTGGTGCTCTAATATACATATATATATTTGTATCCTTGTTTAATTCCATAATGTAGTATACTCTTGTATAGTATTTTTTTCTAATACGAGATGGTCCTAGTTGTATTGGTATTTATGCATAGACTAGGTATTGGGAGGCATTTTAGTATATCTATTTTACTATGCTTGTTATGGCTACATATTCATGATGCATTGGCATTTTAGTTGTAATGGTCCTAGAGCTATTTTTATGTTTTGAGACATTTTTCTTTTTTAGAGCGTCACTATAACCTTCTCAAGTCTTTTGTGCCTCGCTGGGACCGATAGTTAGGTCCCTTGCATTCTATAGCCATCTTATTTTACATTTATAGAACCCTTAGGCTTTCTCAGTGTATACCACCCCGAATCCCCTTTTTGTCAATTTCATTGAGTTTTAAAGTTTTATAAAAATCAGACTCTTTTTCTATTCCGATCCTCAATTATTCAAATTGAGGTTGGTTGGGGCCAAAGCATCACAATCATATGGCCTTGGCCAAGATCGCTTATTTTCAATCGTGTGAACACTTACTGTGGTAATGTAGGCCATACTCACCATTGATCGTGATCGTGTGGAGACAACTCACGATCGCATAGCCTAAGGCAGTCAGGGCTTGCGATCGAATAGTGGTGGGTTGCAATCACGAGGGAGGCCTAACAGGCCTATAATAGTTTCGTCTTCCATTTTTTAGACGAGTTTTCTTTGGTTTCCTCTGTAATTTCTAAAAAATATTAATGGTTTTAATTTTCCAAATAATATTTGATCCCTGGGAACATAGTCTAGTGATCTTACGATAATTTCTACTTTCTACCATGTAACTCTTCATTTTTGGTAGTATTAATAAAGTATATAAAGTTTGTAGGCTTATATCTTCAATAAAATTCCTAATATTAATTCGTGCCCTATTTTGTACCATATGATTTATGATTTGTGATCTATGTGTTGTTATAAATATTTCCTTTTTGTAGTTATTAGGGTTTAAGGACCCGTTTTTAGTTTTGATTTTGACCCTGCTATTTATATATAAATATGGGTCTTATTTAACTCGTCTTGACTCATGGTTTCCATATTTTTCTATCCTTGTATTTTTTTGAGCTTTGTACATAAAGTTTAGACATTTTGAACACTTCTAGAGGACATCGTCGGAATCCAGGTAGGCTACGATCTACTTTCTAGAGACTGGGTATTACTATAGTATATGCATGGTAAAGTGCCAAATCGTGGTTGGGATTACTAGTTGGGTTGTGATATGTTTATTCTTTCGATATATGACCTACTTAGCTGGCTTGTATTTATATTACTTACCTGGGGCTATATTACCCTACCCTTGTGCTCAACGCTGACTCTAAAACATATTATGGTTGGGGGAAGAGTATAAACTTTGATGTGGATCATTTATACACTGAAGATGGAATGTAGTGAGGATGGGGAGGGGATTATACTAGTGGTTAGAGCTCAGTAGTTATCTCCTTAATTTAGGTTTTTTGCTTTTTAGAGTTGGTCTGGGAAGGAATATTATCCTGCGTTTTGCCTGAGATGTTGTGTATGATTAGGGAGTGTATGTCATTTTCCCATGGATAGATAAGTATGAATTTGCTGGATAGTTAGAAGCCCTGTGTATTAACACTATGACATAGCCCGCTACAAGCCTACGATTTAGTTGTGTTTGACTGAGTTATGATAGCTCTATGTCTTCCCCTATATAAGAATGTACTTGGCCCTAAAAAAGAGCTGTATGGCCATTTGTGGAACCTTTGGTGTGATTTCTCATGGCTCAGAATTGTAATTTGGATAGAAGAGGATGTACTCTGTGACTAGGGTTTAGCAGCCACCCTATAGATTCCAGTTAGCAGCCGTAGACCAGTTTAGCCTATTGATTGGTTCCATGGTGCAAGCATGCATTAAATATTTTAAAAGGTAGATAGAAAATAATTTCATTTATACTTATATCTTCTACGACTGTGCTCATTAGAAGTATGAAGATACATCTCGCACCATTTGAGGCTATTCTCTCGCTATCATAATTATTTTCTAGAAATTTCCTAGACGGTGACAATTGGGTCTTACCTATATTCATTATTGCCTACATGGATGGATTTGATTTTTCACTGACATATAATATACGTGCAAAGACTGAGTTTTGGTACTTTTCCTTAATGACTATACTACTCGTGGGCTTGTTATAAGATTTTGCACGTGAGTTTGAGTCCCTCCACGGGCATAACTAATCTGGGTAGCATTGCATAGGGCATGATATCCTAGGGAAGGGGTATACAGGATAGTAGTGGTATATGGTTAGAGTCCTCCATGGGTCCCTTTTTATTCAACAATACCCCAGAGATGGAGCATGTCGGCATGTATTACTTTTCAGCACCACTTTGCATTGCATCCTTACGCGTTGATTTGTACCCTTCAAGACTTACAAGGGAAATATCGGATGGCTTACTTGGTTGCCTGGTTATACCAACTGGTAGAACGGGATGCCTGCCGAGTTCTTTTTGTTGGAGTATTTTAGAGTACACAACCACACTAGAAGGGGGAGGTTGAATAGTGTGTTGGAAGTTAGAAACTTTTTGCGGAATTTATGGAGCTATGAAGAAAGCTATAAATAATCGAACACAAGGATTTATAGTGGTTCGGCCTTGCCTACCTCCACTTTCTAAGTTCACCAACTTAGGCTTTTCACTAACACAACTCACTTTCTAGTTCAGTGAGAACTCTTATAATGTTTCTTGATTTTAGGCTCAAGACAACCCTTTACAATGGAGTTTCTCCCCAACTCCCACAATCACTTTTCTAGCTAAGTAAGAACTCTACTTCATGTTCTAGGTAAGTGAGAACTTCTACAATAACTAAATACAAGAATAAGATCAATGGTACAAAGATTTAGATTACAAGAATAAGCATATGAACTTTGTACT
>JBDJHY010148419.1:0-12955 GCA_039654485.1 Withania somnifera | reverse complement strand
AAACTTCAGCATAGGGTACCCCAGCTCATCCATATCAGCCAAGGCTAGAGCCAATTATTGTCCCTCCTCCTCAACATCCAGTACCTGCAGCACTTGCAGCACCCCCATCTCCATTAGTACAGACTCGGTATGGGGTTCCTCTTATGACTTCCAAGGATCGAAAGATGCATGATGACTTTTCTTTTATGAGGCCTCTGTGATACTCAGGTGCTTCTAGTCAGGATCCGTTTTAGTTTATTTTTGAGTGTGAGGAGAGGCTGTAGACATTAGGCCTAAGGGATACATATGGGGTCGGTAGTATTAGTTATCATCTAGAGGGTCGGGCTATGACCTGGTTGAGAACACATCGAGATAGCAAACTGATGATGTCACAACCTATGACTTGGGGTGAGTTTATTAAGGCTTTTATGGATAAGTATGCCCCGCGGAGTGTTTTAGAGGAGCTTTAGACTCAGTTTTTTGATTTACCGAAGGGAGAGATATTAGTCCAAGAGTATGAGACTCACTTTTCCTAAATATTGAGACATGGAGTCGTTACTATGCCTAATGAGGTTGAGAGGACTCATTGTTTTGCATTTGGATTGAGAGTCGATCTATAAATAGATGTTGAGGCTTTATTGGCTCGGGGTGAGCCAGTACTGGCATTGATAGACCATACACGTAATATGAGAGACACCATCACTTGTTAGAGAGAGGTAGTGATAAAAGACAATGCCATCAAGGTGAGTTTAGTAGTTCTCAGTTCCAAGGTAGATTGTATTGTAGACGCAGACCATAGCAGCCATAGCAGCAGCCTAGTAGGCCAGTTCAGGCCTCTATATCCTCAATTGAGACTGGTCAGAGTAGTCAACTCTGGGGATACCTTGGGTGATGAATTAAGACCCATATCCAGTTCAATGTGGGTATTAGGTACATCGAAATGTAAAGGTGTTCTTCTCACTTGGACCCTATCAAGAAGAGGTTTGGTGTGATGTACTCCCATTACAAGATTGCCATATTTTTTTGGGAAATTCATGGTTCGAATATCATAAATCTCACATGTGCTTTCTTGGCACCACTTTTTATGGGATCACAATTATCATCTCCTCTTCCCCCCAAATCCTCAACTAGAAGAAAGATCAAGGGAAGACCTATCACATTACATGTTGGTCAGTTCATATAAAGAAGACTTGAATAAGAATTCAAATATTTGGGACTGGATCTTGACAAGTCCTTCTAATTGTGTAATCAATTTAAGGCCGAATATTAGCAAAGGTTGGCCAAAGATTAATGAATACTCTTTGTAAGGGTGCAACAAAGGAGTCTCCACTTGAAGCTAAAGAAGATATACCAAATGAGATTGGCACTAAGGAGTTGAAAATAGAAAGTGAATCCTCCCTTCCTAGTACAACAAAGTGGAGTCTTGATGTTAAGGAATCTCCCAAGTCTTCACTGGAAGTCCTTGGCAGTTGTCCTAACTCTAATAAAATTGAGTGAAAAAAGATTGAGAGGAGTAAGAGAGTATTATGTGACAACTCTAGAGTGGAAAAATTAGAGGTTGCGCAGAGTGAAGTGAGTGAGTTGTCACAAAATTACACTAAAAATTTCTTCTTCTTCTGGTTGTTGTGATTTTTACACATATGTTTTGGAAGCAAACGAATTGAGAGACTCATTGCATACAAAACCATTAGGCACTTCGAAGCTCGATAAAAGGTCAAGAGTTCTCCATAAAAGATAGCCAAGACAAAGAAAATTCTTCTTGTGTTCTTAAAGGTATGTAGATAAACTCAACAATCCAAGTATGCAAAAGAGAATGACGTTGACTGGAGTGTGTGTTATAGCTTACCTATGTTTGAGAATTCTTTGTCTTGTGTTTATGAGCCTTCTTCTTATGAAGATTGTGGAAGCACTTTGTTGCGTAATGATAATGTCAATGTTGTGATTTCATGAACACTAGTTGATCCTATAATGACCAAATTAACTTTTCTAAAGTCGACTTATGTCCACCAAGTGTTAGCAATTATGACTTGAATGGGTCCTCACTATGTGTCAAGTTTAGTGGTTGTTTGAATGTTATAGATAATGTGGCTTGTGAAAGTATTCGGACACTAGTTGATTCTTTTAATGGCTGAGTTACATCTTCTAGTAAGATTGATTTTAGTCCACCTAGTGTCCACACTTGGGCTTTGGATAGAAATGCATTATCTTTTAGCAGGGATAATCCTTTGTGTGAAAATAGTCTTGACTTGTTATATTGTTTAAGAAACTCAAATAGTAGAGGTCCCAATGATGTTGGTTTTAATCGTGACCCCTTATATGACACCCTACCCTTGTTTGATAAGTATGATGATGAAATGCTTAACACTTATGATTGGTTGAGTTGTAGTTGATTTGTTGAATATGGTCGGTTGAGTCAAGGAAGGAGTCTTTATCTTGAATATGATTGTTCTAAGCTAGTTGGTTCTAAGTGTGAAAATGATGTGCTTGAATCCTTTGAGTTTAAATGTTACCGACTAGAAAATTTTGTTTTTGTTGATGGTAAAATCTATTGTGACAATGACCCACTAAGTGAGGATTTAGGTCAAGTGATTAATAAACCTTACTTAAGTGATGGAGTTACTGTAATTGACCAAGTAGATAGTCATGTGTTTTATTTTCATTGCGATCATGATTCCTTGGATTATGATTCTATGTCTTGTTCTCCTCAAAGAACTCATAGGATGGAATGTCTCTTCAAGGATAATATCTTATTTGACGGTGACTTGACTATTAAGGATGTTCCTAGTGAGGTATCTTGTGATACTGGACATATATCTTCCTTTGGAGGTTATACTTTGTTTAATAATCCACTATGGGAGGATGACACACTTTTTAATAATGGAACCCTCCCCTTGGTAAATGGTAGTACATTAATTGGAAGGGATAGATTGAAGGGGGAAGGTGATACATGTTCCATGGTTAATTCTTCATCATTGAGTGTTTCTATTTTGAATGAAAGCAATAATGTACTTACACAAACAAGTATCCCTTCTCATGAGGACACATTAGATAAAGTCAATTTAAGAGGCACCTTCCTACTACTCATTGGCATATGAAGATATGTATATTGATGTGAAATATATATGGTATGCAACAAGGGGTGCCATTGGTGCAATTGGGGTGTTCTTTTAACCCATATGATTGTGAGTATTTCCTATTTGACCCCGGCGATACCTTTTATTTTGTATTTTTCTTGGATGATCTTGATCAAGATGCCAACCAAAAATTGACTTGGGTAAGTTCACGGTGCCTTCTAGGTATTAACCCTGTGCTTGATACTCATTACCACCTTCAATGGGTAGGCAAGTTCAAGTATGTGGTTGGACTCCATATGGAATACTAGTCCTTTTAGAAGATTGTTGGGGTATTAGAGGTGGTCTTCTTCCATAATGCAACTTGTTCACTTCATGTGACTCAATGTGGGTAGTTTTTCTTACATTGGGACTTGGCTCTAATTGCAAACTAACATATGAGGTTACACTGAGGGGAAATAGTTCTCCTAACACTTTTATATATTACCTCTTTGTATACGATGACACCCATGTTGGTTTGGGGTTAGTCTCCTATAGAGGTATGAGTTTCATGTGGATGGTTCATTTTTATTATTTTCAAACCATGTGTGACTCTTATAAATTGTTGTTGACCTCATTTAAGGATCCTTTTGCTCTTAACCCTTGGAATAGCCAAGCTTCTTGTGTCTTAGACTTTATTATATTTTTGTGGATGTGGCGGAAGAAGTGGTTATCCATGGTGGTTATTATTTATTGGTGTACTTTCATTATTACTAACCATTGTACTAACCCACATACCATGAGGAGATATTGGTTTTTTGCTCCTCCTTTGTTGTTGCCAGGTTTGGATTTGAGGATGAATCCTTTTCAAAAAGGGGAGGATAATACGAGCACAGATGACTCCAATCATGCTAGACCTATGTTTCAAGGTGTATTCAAGAGGATCCAAGTCATGGGCAACATTGAAGCACTAAAAGGTGCTCTAATAGGTGAATGCAAGGACAAAAAGGAGTGATCCCGAGTTTGGATGATAGCTAGGGGCATGATGGAAGACTTTATTTGATGAGACCCAAACTTGAGGGGTCAATTTGACAGCTTCAATAATTGGAGAGCTATTTTGACATATTAAGTTACTTTTAGACTTAATTGTAAATAGTCAAACTTAAACTATTATAAATACCTAGTATTTCATTATTTTATGCGGATAGTCATTGAATGATAAATAGTTGATAAAGCTTGTAGAGCTTTTAGGTAGTAAGTAGACAATGGTAGATTGTAGGGCTATAATTTAAGTTAGTAATAGGTTCAATTCTATTGTTGGTTTAGAACTACTTTTCTTGTCATTCATATTAGTGCTCATTTGTGGAATCTTTTGGGTTTCCATTCATTGAATACAAGTCAATTTTCCCCTAGGTATTCGTGGATTCGGATATCTTTCTTTCTTCTCTTCTCATCTCATTAATTCTCTTGAAATTGTTGACTTTAAATTTATATATTTGGTTGATAATTTTACATTTCTTTATTTATGCATTATTTTTAATTTTACATTTCTTTATTTCTGTATTATTTTTTTATTCAGGTTGTGTATCCACAATAAAATCCGTAAATATGAAATGGAATATACTTTAGATGCTCAACAACTACATAGCTAGATGGGGAACTTTGGAATAGCTAGTAAAATTGCTATGGTCATGGTTCAAGTCGTGAAAACAACCCCTTGTAGATTAAATGCAGGGTAACACTGCAAATAATAAACCCTTATGGTTTGGCCCTTTCCCATACCCGAGAGCTTTAGTGCATCAGGCTACCTTTTTCAACAATTACAGAGCTACGTTGCTCAGACTCTTCAAAAATTTTGGAGCACTCGTGTCGGATCCTCCAAAGTGCATTACTTTTGAAGGATCTAACACCTCTTCTAGAAGATTTGTCAATCCCTGTTGCTTATCTTAAAACTTTCCAAGGTCTGCCTCATAGGATATAAGTTGAAAGAGATAAATTGAACAAGTGTTACCCCTATTGGGATGTATTACCAAACCATATGTGTCTCTTTCGATCTTTAATGTGGCATATGCAAACCACTTGTTACCACTAAACAATGAAGCCAGAAGCAAAGGAAGGGACATGGCATCTTTGTGGAAAAGCAATTCAGACAGGGTTGCAGATATAGGTGTTGGGGTTAAGAGGTATGAATGGGAAATGAATAGGTATCTTATAGGCACCTTTTCACTTTAAATGGTTATATCCTTTTCATTGGGTTTTGACTTATCCTTTAAATGGTTGTAACATTTCGATTGGGTTGTGATTTTTTCATAAGTTGTGACTTTTTTTATAAGACACAATAAGCACCTCTTTTTACTGCCTCTTCATTGGCTATAAATATCTAATTTTCTCCTTAGATATGAGAAAGAATAAACTTTCCTTTCTTCTACATTTCTTACTTCAAAAATATAGTGTGATTTGTTGTTGTTGAGTGGCTCAAAGTTCCGCAAATTTGAGGTACCACTATTTTGCAAAAGTAGACCATTTTGTCCTGGGAGGATATATTCCATAACCTCGGGTACTTAAGGGGAATAATTTTCTTAAGGACACACTATGAATTCAGTGGACTTGATCTTCTTCTTCTTCTTTTTATTTTCTATTTTCTAAAGAAAAAAGTTTCAGTTTATTGAAGTTTGCTTGTTTTAATACTTTGTTGGTTTGAGTTTGAACTTGTTATTGTTCTTACTTAGTTTGAACAAGTTAGTTGTTCTTGCTTAGTTTGTATTATTTTTGGTTCTTGTTTAGTAAGATATAAAGTATTTATATCTTGAATAACAATATAAGGAAATTATTAATTATTTTTCTGTATTTGTTGTTGGATTCTGGAGATTAAAGTCTTTTGGCTTTCTACTTCATTTGAACTTATGGTCTGATTTGAAGAATACAAGAACTTCATCAGACTATTCAAGTTTATTCATTTAGCAATTTGAAAAAATATAAAAAGTTCGTTGTTAAGCTTGAGAAACATTTTTTATTCTTTTGGTTTGAAAATATAAAAACTTCACCACTTGATATCTTGGCTATTTGGTTCGACGAATATAAAATTTTCACTGAATAGTATGTGTGTGTAATAAGTTCGAAAATATAAATATCACGACTCAAAAATCGGGAAGTGATGGCATCTACACCTCACCTGTAGACAAGCCTACTCCCTGGCCTAGAGCGAGTAGCGGTGGGCCAGTGCCTGCAATCCCAAGGACAAACTTGAAAGGAAGGAAGAAACAACTCAATCAAAACAACAGAAACACACTTCCCAAAACCTGGTGTCATGGCCAATGTGCTAATATAAATAAATATATAACCAGAGCAAAAATACAAGTCTTCATAACCAAAAATATATACACACAAAAGCTATCCCAAGTTTGAAATAGGACAACTGGAACACCGAAGAAGATTAGGAGTAGTAAGGACGCCTGATACTCACCGTATCCCCGGATCAGTACAATTCTAAGTATCTCGATCTCAACCCCGCGGCTGACCCATGTCCGGATCTGTACCAAAAAGGTGTAGAAGTGTAGCGTGAGTACCAACAACAATGGGTACTCAGTAGGCATTGGATGATTGAATAACAATAAGCATAAACAAGGTAAAAAGTGATCAATACAAAAAGGCAATTATAAACTGGCACAATCAACTCACAAATAGTCAAACCGCGTGCCACTTACCTGAATCCTCTGTGAAACCATACTTAGGTGAAACTAAGAACATATACTGCCGGGTAATTCTCAAAAGTACACCAATATCCAATATAACCAGAAGGTACCACCCAAGGGGTGCTACAGGCTGTCTCAAATACCCGTACGCTGTCTTCCTCGGTGACCCATGGCACTGCATAACTATATATATATATAATTTGGGTCCTACCATGACGTAAAAGATATCCACAGAAGATCTATATCCGTATACTTACCCTTCCTCCCTCGGTATACCCCTCCACCCAGGCTATACAAAACCACGGGCGTCGACGTAGCGACAGAGGTCGGAGAGTCTGTGGAGAGAACCAATCCCACGTACTCTTTCACAAACGCCAAGTGATGGCATAATCATTAGGCAGGAATACCAAATCTCATCCTGAGTCCGTAAATATGTGTCATGACCCATAAAATTGCTCTACCAAGTATCATGCCACATCAAAAGAAAGTAATAATCACAATATCACTAGAATAACAACACACACACATCAAGAGCAGATAAGCAGCCTACCTAGGATCGGCCTCTAGGCCACCAAACAACAATTTTGGGGAGTGGCTAGTAAGCCCTAATCACTACTATAATTCCCTCCCCAACCTCACTACGGTCCATTTTCATTGTATAAATAATATTCATCAAAGGTGTTACTCCTCCCCCACCATACTACAGTCCAGAGTCAGCGTGAAACAAGCAAGTGGGCTCACGTAGTCCCAAGGTTGAGTACCGAACAATAAAGCCAGCAAAACAGCTATAAGCCAAAGTGTAATAATAACGGGCTCCAGACTAGTATCCCAGTCCCGACCTGGCAATTTATCAATGTAAATGCTATATCAAAACTCAGTCAATAATACAATAAACCTAGCCTACCTGGCTGCTGAAGAACAATTTTGAAATGCGCCCAACGAGTCAAAATCTCCATATAAATTCCAAATAGGAGTAAAACTGTTGAAAACATGATCAACGAGTCAAGACGAGTAAAACAAGACCCATATTGCTATATAAATAGCAGGGTCAAAGTCTCGACTAAAAATTGGCCCGAAACCCTAACAGTTCAAAATCAGGAAACATATTATATCAAATTGAAGAGCACGACGTAGGGATCATGTGACACAAATTTGGGCTCAATTCCATAGTTAGAATTAAAGATATGAACCCCCAAATATTTATTTACTATAGAAAAACATAGAAATTATAATAGAAACAAGGAATAATCGGCTAGAAACGCACGACGAACCAAGTATCGAGCTTTCACAAAGAGAAACCCCCAAACCACCTTCAACCAAAATGTTGAAGGTTGCAAAAATATTTGCTGAAGAATAGAGAACAAGTTTTCTGTTTGGGGGGGGGGGGTTCTTTTCAAATTGGCAAAATTGGCAAGTTTGCCTTAAAGGGGAGGTAATAGTACAACAATAGTGGAGGTGTGGCGGTGGCACAGAAATTAAGGGGGGATCTTTATTTCTTTGATTTTTAAATAACCGGGTACCATATAAATTAATATAAAATATTTATAATAATTTAAATAAATCAAAATTAATAGAAAATTATTTCTAAAAAAAACTTCCCCTTAAAATAATAAAATTTCAACATAATTTGGTATGCTAACACAATAGAAAATATTAATTAAATTAAAATGGTTTAATTTAACCACCGAAAAATAGTTAGGAAAGCCGTTACAAAAGTGTTCAAAAGAAATTGTGAGAAAGGAAAATGAATGTAATCTTAGGTAGCCTACTCAAAGTCCTCTTGTAAAACATCTATTTAAAAAAAGACTAGTAGAACCCTTTTGCAACCCAAGAGGACTAGAGTAAGATCCACATTGATTCTCAACCAGTATAAAAATATTGTGTGTCAAATTATTTACCTTTTGCATTGCATATTTACTTTTTTCCACGACTAAAAAAAATCAAATTTTGATGACGTTTATATCTCATCTGCAGACAACTCTAACCCTGGCCCAGGGCAAGTAATGGTGAGCTAGTGATGAGAACTTTAAGGAAACAAAAAGAAGAAGGTGAAGAGGAGAAGTACAAATAGAACATGAAAAAATACATAAATAAACATAACTCCCAAAACCTGACATCATGGTTGTAGAGAATCTAAATACAGAGTACAACCTACTACAAGAAAAACTACAAAATAACTATCCAGGATGCAACTACGATAACTTTGGTACTGGAAGAAAAACCGATCGGCAATAACGCCAGCTGCTCACCGAAATCTCCTAAAATCACAAAAGCTATCTCACACGATCGCATCCACTCTGTTGACTTGTACTAGGATCTACATCACAAAGAGATGAAAAAGTGTAGCATGAGTACCAAAACAATCGGTACCCAATAAGCATCATAGGCCGTTCGAAAAAATTAAGCATATGTAAGGCAAAGGACAATCAAAAGCAAATAAGGCAGGGGTATTTGATGTGTAACCAAATAAGGTAGTTGCAGTAATAACTAGCAAAGGCAGTGGAGGATCAAATATCAGTGGGTGTAGTACCATCTAATTAGTGTAAAGATGGGATACTGTCAAGGTATAACCCACAAGACTTGGACACAAGCAAGTCATGGACAAATGTGACACGTACCTAATGATTCGATGTGAATAACACGGGGAAAGAACAATAAGGAAGTGCCTAACCATAAACAAACTAAGCTAATAACAAATATAGTAAGTGCACAAATAATAATTAGAGATAGAACAGAACAACCAAAGTCTACTAGCAAACAAGTCCAGTCAGCACCCTATTCTACCGGTAGGTATACTCAAGTAACCAAGTAACTCAATAGGTACTCCTTTTTAATCCCCAAAGAGTAAAACCAAACACGAAAGGATGCAATGTATGAGGGTGCTGAAAAGTAAATAGTGCCCAGTACAAAACACTGTCAGGAGTGGATCCACGAAAGCTCCCCCGTATACTTACTCAATCTACCTCAGTATTTATGACTTGCTGGGACCGGTAGTTCGGTTACCTGGTGACTCAATTGAGAAATATCTCAAATTGCCTATTTTAGAGCCTAAGACTAAGTACTCGTTGGCTAAAGTCAACCTTCCTTCAAGACGATCTCTGAATTAAATTCCAACAGTCCCATTAGCTTTGGAATCCAAACAAAGTCAAGATTGACCTTAAGTTTGTGTTTTGGAGTTTTTATTCGCAATTTATGCTAATTTTTATATTTCAGTTAAGTTTAAGGCCTAATTTGGAGCTTGAGTGGTATTTTTGGTGTTCAGAGTGTCAGAACAAAATTTTGATGCTTCCATCAAATTTTAGGCTAGTGGGAGTATTGGTTCATTTTCTGGACTTGTCGTTGTATTTTTGACGTGTTGGTTGGAGTTTTAGGAATTTAGGCCTAATGGTTGACTTGGTCAACATTTTCTCGAAATAACCTCGGATCCCAATTTTGGCTACACCATTGAGTCCAAAATATTGTTTTGAGTGTGTGTGCATAGTTTATTTTCATAAAATAAACTCCGAACGCACTTCGAGTAGTGATTCAGATTATTTTTTCTCCTTGCTTTCTGCTGTCAAAACTTGCAACTGCTATAGGAAAAATTTCTCATCGCGATCGTGGAGCCTCTCTATGTGATCGTAATGAATAAAAATAGTTGCTCTATGCAATCGCGATCTAGGCGTACGCGATTGCGATTCAGGCTTAAGCGATCGCGATGTATTCTAGTAATTTGCTTAGACGCGATCGCGTGCCATCTCATACATGATTGCGATGCTCCAATATCCCCATACTCATCAAAATTGTGATGTTATATTCCATGATTGCAATGTGCAAAGCAGTTCCTCTACACGATCGCGACCTTTCTTTATGTGATCGCGACGAACAAATCACTGGTACTATAAATAATCCCTGCACGACTTTTCTATTCATAATACTGAAAACCCTTTGTGTTTTAACTCCAATTATGTGCAAAACCCCACTCCAAACATCAAACCAAGGTTGCTAAAAATCCCTAAGTGTTGCCCCTTCGATTTTTACGCAATTTGGTAAGTGTCCTCTTTGTTTTACTTCTTGAAATTCCATATTTCCTCCATTAATGACTCCTAGTAGTGAAGATGATAAACTCATGACATAACTCTTATATTATTGAAGAATTCTTCATCCCTTAAGTCTAGTTTGCTGTGTAGCATAATTAATTTATCAAATTCCAACGTTTAATCCCATAAAGATTACATCTTTGACCCCTTTGTAGTCAAATATGTCCAAACTATTTTGATGTACTTCCCACACTTGAATTATGCCTAATTTTGAAGCACGAGTTCCTGAAAACGTTGGGAACCCCATGGCAATATTTGTTTTTGGTTCCACAAGTGGGCCTTATAGGCATATTTAGGCCTAATTTTTGGTCTAGTCCAGAACTTAGTATAATTTATATCATTAGACTTGTATTGATATATGAAATACTATTTTGCAAGTTTCAGAGAAATTAGAGTTCATTTGATATCAGTCAGAGTAACATTTGTGAGTTTACAGCGCTTTATCATCAGACGACAAATCAGCTCCGTGGGGCTATCTCTGGGTTTATAGCTTTAATAATTGTACTAAATAACATTCATGGGTGGGTTATCTAGGTTTTTGTAGTAACCTTGGACAGTCCTTTCGTCTGTTCCTCATTTTCTATCTATTTTAGCATCCGAATAAATATGGTGTCTCTAACCTAGGATTGTTCAGTGATACCGGTCCGGGGCATAGGTAGTTGTCATTTCATGTATATATACTTACTGATATACGGTGCATGCATTATATAAGAGGTTGGGCCATAGGATCCGTTTAGAGTGCATTGGGGCTGGGGCAGTATCACCACATGATTATAGAACTGTGAAGGCTAGACAATGATTTTAGTAATGATGAAGATAATTACATAAACTAATAAATTAGAATATTCTAATAATAATATAATTAAATAACCTTTTAACTATTTTAGACTCATTGGTGTACCGAGCCCCCGATACTACTATTTATACTTGTTTTATCCCAAGCTTTACACCCTGGCACCGAAAAATATCATTTGGCTAATTAATGCTGGGACTTGAGACTGACTCCGTTCTGTAGTGAGTATAACCGTTGGCACTTGAGTCCATCGTTGTACAATAGTGAGTACAACTTTTAATACTATCACATATACTAGTTTGGAGGACTATTGATACATCTCCCTTGGGGACTTTGATGATACATGACATTGAGGCATGGGATGCCATAACCTGCCGACATTACGGCTTTTAAGGCGTAGGATGCCATAACCTTATGAGATTATGACTTTTGAGGCGTGGGACGCTAAGACTTGTCGATATTATGACTTACTGAGACTTATGAGATATATGAGGCATTGAACTGATACCCTTGAGGCTTATGGTATGGGATGTGAGGATATATGATAACGGTAGAGATTGTATGACTTCATTGTGTGTATTTATATTTTGCACTTATTTTCTTCAGCGTACCCCTGGTCGCAAGAAGGACAATGAGTTAGCGTGTTTGTGATGTACACTGCATTCCTTATGTGGGGGGGGGGGCTTAGCAGCGTTAATTTTCTTATTATATTACTATTGCTACTATTTTGCTATTCTCACTGGCTACTTGATACTTCCTTTTGTGTAGGTTTTTGTGCATTTTATCATCTTATCATTTGCCTTTGTCTTACTTGAGGTAACCGGTATGCCGTCCATATTCGTTTTCTATCTTTTACTTAGTTCTTGAATATTGTTATTATTGTTCACATATATTGCTACAAGGATTCCAGGTATGTCGTTCTTCATTACTGAAAATTCTGTTATGTGATTAGCTAGCGATGACATGTTCTATTTGGTACTTGATTCATATTTGAGTAGCTAGCTCCCATAATATATTGTTTGCTTATGTGACCCTATTTATTGTCTTCCATTATTTCCTACTTTTATTATTGTTATGTGACTAGCGGCTTCTCGAATCCTACTGGTATGGGTTGCTTCGGCAGTTTGTACTCATACTACACTAGCTATGTGCAGATTCAAGTATAGGTTCCCGACCTTGATTCAGACCGCTTTTCATGTAGACTTTATTATTTTTTAGAGACTCAGGTTGATCTTGACATCCAACTTTTCCTACTTCTCTTCGGTATTAGATTGATCTCCACGTATTTTTGGAGATACATTTGTATTAGACATTTGATTCCATGTTATGTACTTAGAGGTTTTGTATACACCGATTTCGGGT
>JBDJHY010148409.1:0-12955 GCA_039654485.1 Withania somnifera | reverse complement strand
GGAATCACGCAATACTCAGAAAGGCCTATCTGCGAGAAACAATCCATCATTAGTAAGTGAATGCATAAAAAACAACGATCAAATTGAATGGAGGTACCAGGATCTAACAAATACCTTGGTGTAGTTGTTAGATCCCACTCTTCTCCCATGTCATAAAATTTTTAGATTAGATCGAATTATTTTAAATCCTGATCTTCATTCGATATTTTCAAGGATTTAAAACACATAGGAGCTTCCATCAATGGCATCAAAATTGTGCTTCACCTTTCGAATGACAGCCTTTTGAAAATTCATACAAGGCTGGATGAACCATCCATAATAGGACAGTAGTTGGGGCCTCATAATAGTGTTAATCTCTCTTGGTGGTAAGACTTGGGCAAACCATCCAGGTCTAGGCGAACCGTCCTATTGACCTGGAAAACTCCTATTCTTCTGTACTCTTCTCCAGGGTTCCAAAATCAAACTTTAACCTGTACAAATAGAGAAAACATATCAAATCTCACAAAATTTGCTCAATAACTAGTAATTAATCATGGTTTTAACAAAAATATGTGACGTCAAATAGCATCACACTAAGACCCTCAAACTAGAACATTTGCTTGTCCTCAAGCAACAATATAAACAATAACTTAAAACCATAAAATAAATGACCTCAGACTAGTCAACCAGTTGGCAAGATATCAATTTGGCTAATTGATTTCATTATTAACTAAAACTTTGAGTAATGAAATGGATGACCTTTTTACAAGGATTGTATCAACTAAAATCATTTAACACATTTATAATTGACGTAGTCTTCTACTTTATCTCACTATAAAGAATTCCCATCCTCAGATATGCCACTGATTTACCATGGGATTGGAAAAGACAGCACTCACACTTACAAAGAGTTCTAATCATGCACACACAGCCATAGGCTTGCCCTTATCATTTTTATCTAGCTTTTAATTGGTTAACAGGAATCACTATAAGACTTTTCATGTCTTGTAATATAGGTGTAAGTGCTACTAGGGTACATTTTAGGATTTGTTGAATGACTTTTTTTTCTTTTATTACCTTTTTTCTCTTCTTTCTTCATTTTTCTCTTTTATTACTACTCTTTTTCAACACCTTAGCGTCAAAACTTTTATTTATACATACATAGCCTCCTATCTTATTATTATTATTATTATTATTATTATTATTATTATTATTATTATTATTATTATTATTATTTTAGGAAGGTTTTGCAATAGGCACCCTCAACCTAATTGTAAACTTAGGTTGAAGACACAATATTCGCCACTGGACCAGGGCCAAGACAGAGATTAGTCATGCATTCTTGTGATGTCCTCACATAGCCACCCTCAAATTAGGTTGAACACATGCGTTGAGGAGCACAACATCCAAGGGAGAATCAAGACCAAAATAGAGTAGTCTTACTAAACAGGGGTCAACAAACGCTTGGTTTCAGAAAGACGGTACAAGACCTAGGATCATTTTCAAGTCAACCCACTTTTCATTATCTAAAACTAAATTGGGTAAGTTCTAGATATTATGTACACAAAAAGAACAGAATTAGTTATGCTTCCCATCTTTCTAGTAGGGTCATTTATCAGTCCAAACTTGTTTCAAAGATAATTTTATTTCAACAAATCCAATTAATCATCTCTCATGGTTTAAAAGTTTTTTCAAAAAACACAGTTAAAACACACAAATTTCCTTTATTTCTCATTTTATGCCAATAATTTTTTGATACTTCATGTATTCTTTTAGAACTCATAATCAAACAAACACCTAACAACAATAATTCAGCTATAAATATATAACCTACATATTACAGTTCTACTAGATACCATCTATGAGGGAAAAGAAAATGGAAACAGAAGCACTTCGATGAACAACAAAGGTACTACCCCCATCCCCACACAAAATATAGAATTTCCCCAATGCAAAAATAAAATAAAATGGTGAATGGGTTAGAGGTGTACCTACAACAGCCAAAGAAGTAGCATCATATGAATCTGGGCCAATGAGATATGGTTGTTTTTCCCTTGTACTCGCAGCACCTGTAGATGCTGATATGTTCTGAGGAAGCTCAGTTTTAGCTACAAAAGGTATGCCACTCAAATGCTCTGAATATGTTTGTGTCACACTAGCAGATGCACCCATTAACTACTCTATCTTTCTGTCTTCATCTATCATATAAGTCTCTTTGGACTTTCTCATTGCTTCTTCCAGATCTTGAGCTTCTCCTTACTATTTCTCTTTTTCTTTTTCTTCATTTTTTTTCTTGTTTCCTCCTCATGGCTACCTCCCGCAGCAACTAAATATTAGACTTTTTGTAATAATATCACAACTATCCTAATCTTCTTAAGTTCCAACTAAAAATTACACCTAGATGGGCTTATAAGTTTTAGCCTCTTATTCATACGCTCCTCCATGATGTCAATTCATTCTTGCATTGTGTCGCATGGCTATAAAGTGCTTTCAGTTTTCTGTCCATTAACTGCTCTATTTCCACCGACATCACTTCAAGCAGATGCTCATTTTGCTCAATCCGTTACCAGTTTTGTCAAGTTCTATAGATTGAAATCATATGGTGAAGAGAAGGTCACTTTACTGGATGACTAGGTGGTAGGACTTGTTCCTTCAACTCAATATATTCCCTATGAGCTGATGGAATGGCAGTTGTGTCAATATTATCAGCTCAAACTTGATCCTCTAACTCTATTTTTGATGATGATTCTTCCCCACTCTTTAACTTCTTCATCTCATCTTTGAGATATCCTTAGATATTTCAATGTCATAAGTCTTTAAACCATCAGTTGTCATATCAATACCAAGAAAAATAAACACCTTTAATTTCTTGCACATTTCAGTTATCAAGCAGGAGTAGGGAAATGTTGTACCTTCTAACATGGACTTCATTCTCATTTCCTTAGCAATTATTCTTCCAAAGTTTATCTTGTACTCAGACACCAAGTTGGCCACCAAAATAACATCTTCATCAGTCTACTCCTGTTGGGTGGATATGCATTCTTGCAACCACCCAACAGAAATTATCAATCAAACTAAGCATCCCTGTTTGAATCGGCAAACAAGGGTTTTTAACCAAGCTAAATCAAAATCAGTTAACACTTGGTCAAACCATTTTTGATAAGTCTTGTGGTTAGTGTACCAGTAGATATTATCTATCTGGATTACTTAAGGAATATAATCTTTACCAAAAAGGATTTGATTTATTGACTCCTTTGAGAAGCCAAAATAACTTTCTAAACCTTAACTGTGCTCAAAATAGGCATTAAGAAGATTTTTTACCTTTTCCTACCATGAGCTATAGAGAAGCCTTGTAGTTTACAAAAAAAATTTGAACTATCATGGAATAATACTCACATGGTGATCTGTTCATCCAACCCAACTGATATACCTCGAGTACGTTTTCAATCTTTAGGTAGTCTGGCAAATATGTTGTGACAATCTAGATTTCTTTCGTAATTCTTGTCTTGAATTTTCCTTTAGCATTTGTAGTGAGTTACTCAGCATATATCTTTTTAGGCCCCTCTAATTCCCAATAGGGTTCATCATGAAACTCATGGTTTTTTCCTTTGATAACTTTATACACGTTTGCTTAGAGAGTTTGCTCAAGAGTTTGTGGGGGTGTCTGATTCGGTCTCTCTAAAATACTTTTATCTATAGATTCTTCTCCATCCGTTTTTTCACCTGACATGTCCTCAAATTCTTCTTAGTATGACGGCATGACATCCTTCTCAAATCTAGAGATCCTCTCAGGTAAATTTGTGTTCCTAGATTGGAGCCTAGTCACTTTTTATTCTGTACTATCATCTTCGTCTTGTAAACCTCATGAATGTTCACTTCTTCATCTACCTCCTTACTTTGTAGGAAGTTTGGGAAGCATTAGTACCTGAAGGGAAAAATGTTATCACTAAGATTGAAGGCATCATAGAAAAACATAGTGGTGTAAATTGGAATAAAATCTTTTGGACTGAGGATTTGGACGATTCTCCTGAATTAGACGGTTAGTCCAACCTATCATCCATCACTGAGAAGACCACTTTCTTTTAGACTGTGCATATTGGATGAAGCATCTAAAATTAAATGGCTCGTCCGAACTTCCATCTTTTAGCTTTCAGTTCAAATTGGTGTAACTAGTTTAAACTCTTAAAGGCGATGCATGTGGATGGGTCATCTTACATAGGTTAGGTCGTCCAAACTCTCATCCGTTGATCATCTTTGAAAATTTATGCCCCCAATGTAAACTATAATAGATGGTGATTTTTTGGCAACCCGTTCATCCCACTCTCTAAGTCCATGTTTTCCCAAGCTACTCAGACTTCGCCTCTTATGAAAATCAACAATTTTATTACACAAGGAAAATTTTTACAACACTTACCACAATAATGAACTAGGATTTAAGGCTTAATTTTTACAATACTTGATGCACAACAAGCAACAATTATGAGATCACAGTTAGGGTTCCTAGGTTTCATGTGCTCAACGGTTTGGAAAATAACTTCACAATCAGAAGGTTTTGGTCTGAAGAGAAACAAAAACTATTACTTAAAAATATCTTTATGGTTTTTAAAAAGGGTTTAATTTGTGCTATTTGGGTTAAATCAATTCATCTAGGGCTGTTCATATATTAGTAAAGAAAATATAAACTTACCTAGGTAAGGACATTGGATGGCTCGTCCAATAGTTCCATCTAAGAACCCTTTTTATCAAGGTGAGATGCTTATGGATGGTCAGGTTAGGCATTTCGTCCAGTCTTGGATGATTTGTCTAAACCCTTTCGCCCACTCTTTTTTGGTTCTAGTGAATCCTTTATGGGAGAATGTTTTTACGCAGTCCGTCTATCTCTAGTCGATTTACCTAAATTACCATCCATTATTTTATTCAGCATCCAGTACTCTCTCTTTGAGATGGTGGGATCTTGACTATTCTTACAGTCATAGATGATTCATCCATCATAAGCCGCCTCATACTTTTCCAACTAATTCAAACCTGGGTTCCTGCACACTTACACACCCATCAACCAAATCTTATAAATCAAATAAAACTAACAGTAAAATTATAAAACATCAGATTAATTTTGTTGCCTCTTAATAGTTCTTAGTAAAATGTCGAGGCATGACACAGTCACCTTGATTACTCAAAATTAATCGACATTGATAATTTCAAAGGATCGTACCTCATCAGCAGATCAAAAGTACTTTTTTTATTCTTTATCCATTCGCCTTGAATCTTTCTTTCTTCTTATTTTCCAATTCTACCATTGTTGATGGAAACACCTCAATTACTACAAATGGAACCGACCACTTTGATTTATGTTTTCCTGAAAACAATCATAATCTTGAGTTAAAAAGAAAAACCAAAATCCCCAAGCTAAACTCTTTTATTAATTCTTCGGTCGTGGTATTTTTTTAATCTTGTCCTTGTATATTGAGGCCCTTTCATATGTATTCATACTGAACTCTCTTAACTCATTTACTTGATCAAGATGCAAATTTATAGCTTTTTTTCAGCTCAAATTTACCTACTTAAGAGCCCACATCACCTTGTGCTCTAGTTCAACTAAAAAATGGATTTTCCATAAATCACCTGAAAGGTGACATCCCAAGTGGTGTCTTAAAATTCACTCTGTATGCCCACAAGGTGTCATCCAACTTACTCAACCAGTCTCTGCATGTAGTTTCTACTTTCTTATCAAGAATGGACTTAATTTCTCTATTTGATATTTCAACTTTTCCACCCGTCTGTAGATTATAAGTGGTTGTTACCTAATGCTGCTTCACTCCATATTTTTCTAGAACAATTCAAAAAAAAATTATTCCAAAAATGGGTAGCTCTGTCACTGATGATGGTTCTGGGGTCCCAAGCCTTGAGAATATGTTCTTCTTTAGGAATGCCACTATATTTTTCCTTTTTTTGTCAGGTAATGTTATAGCTTCAACCCATTTTTAGACATAGTCGATAGCTACTAAAATGTATCTTAACCCATATGAACTCACGAAGGGACCCATGGAATTAACACCCCAAACATCAAAGAACTCAACTTCCATTATTGGAGTCATCGAAAGTTCATGTTTTCTTGAAATTGCTCCTGTCTTTGACATCTTTCATAGGCCTTAACAAACTCATAAGCATCATGGTGAAGGGTAGGCCAATAATAGACATATTGTTGTAGTTTCTGCATAGTAAGAGCACCATAATGAGGCCCTCCAACTTGGGATGAATGACAAGCCTCAAGGATGCTCATCATGTCAACTTCTTGCATACATTTTCTTATCATATTACCATCACAGTGCCTAAAAAGGTAAGGTTCGTCCCAATAATATTTACTTGCATCATGGAGAAACTTCTTTCTTTAATATGAGTTCATTCCTTTAGGTATAATATCGTTGATCATAAAGTTTGCATGGTCAGCATAGCAACGGGCCCTATTAATGGTAACATCCATCAACCTATCATCAGGGAAAGAATCCTTTATTTCTGCATCACCCTTTTCTCTTTTGTCTGCCTCTAACCTGGAGAGATGATCAACACCTGATTGTCACACACTTTCCAGGTTTTTACTTTGAAGTTGAATTCCTGAAGAAGCAAGATCCAGCGTATTACCCTTGGTTTTACATCCTTATTAGAAAAGAGGTATCTCAAACCTGCATGGTAGTGTGCACCATAATTTTAGTGCCAAGGAAATATGCTCTGAACTTTTTAAATGCATATACCACATCAAGAAGCTCTTTCTCAGTAATAGTCTAGTTCTTCTGTGCACCTCTCAATGTTTTATATTCATAATAGATAAAGTGGAATATATTTTCCCGTTTATTCCCAAGAATACCGCCAAACTCAACTCTACCTGCATTGCATAATTGTTCAAATGGCTCTAACCAGGCCAACGATAGCAGGTGCAGTAATTATTTTTTTCTTGAGACTTTCAAAAGACTTCAGACATACCTCATCAAATAAAAACTTCACATCTTTCTCAAGATATTTGAATAGTGGGTTTACAATTTTTGAGAAGTCTTGTATAAACCTCCTATAAAACCCATCATGGACTAAGAAGATTCTCACACCCTTCACAAAAATTGAAGGTGGAAGTTTCTCAATCACCTCTACCTCTGATTTATCCACTTCAATACCTTTCTCAGAAATTGTGTGGCCAGGGACAATACCTTTCTTCACCATAAAATGGCATTTTTCTCAGTTAAGCACAAGGTTAACATCTATGCACCTTTGTAAGGCATTACTCAATTTTTTAAAGAAATTCTCAAATGTGTCTCCAACAACCGAGAAGTCATCCATGAAGACTTCAAGAGAGTATTCAACCATATCTAAGAATATAGACATCATGCATATTTGAAAGGTGGCCGATGCATTACATAATCCAAATGGCATGTGCTTGAAAATAAACATACCATAAGAGCATGTAAAGTTTGTCTTCTCCTGATCTTCTAGAGCTATGGAAATTTGGTTATATCCATAATAACCATCTAAGAAATAGTACCAGCCCCTAACTTTAAGTTGATCGAACATTTGGTCTATAAATGGCATTAGAAAGTGGTCTTTTATAGAATAAGCATTCATCTTCCTATAATTCATATGAATTCCCCAACCAGTAACCTGCCTCAGCAAGATCAATTCATTCTTCTCATTTGTCACCACAGTCATGCCACCTTTTTTGGTACACATTACACCAGACTGACCCACTTGTTATTTGTAATTGGATAGTCAACACCTGCATCCAACCATTTAATTATCTCCTTCTTGAAGACTTCCTACATTGGTTTATTAAATCACCTTTCATCTTCCCTGCTAGGAACACATTTTTCCTCAAGCTCGATATGAAATGTGCATCCTTAGTGGGATACTTATGATGTCTGCAATGGTCCATCCAATAGATTTTCTTGACTTTCTTAATATGTCAACTAGAAACATAACCTGATGGACTATAATATGTGTAAAAATAATGACCGAGTGTTTTCTACTCCCAGGAATGCATATCGAAGGTGTCTTGGAAGTGCCTTAAGCTCTAACACTGGGAGCCCTTTTATGTATGGCTTTGCTAGTGGAATTGGCCTATTCTATAGGTCTAACTCTAGTTTACTTGGTTCGTAGGAATCAGAACCAAATCCATTCAATACATTAACATTCTCCTCATAATCATCCAGGCCTTCACCATCAAAGTTCATAACTACCGCAGCTAACGTATTAACAAATATTTTTTCTTTAATTTGCACCTCTCTCATGTCTTCCAATTCAACCTCAATCATAGATACGACACATATATCCTTAGGTTGTTTCATCGATTTGTATATGTTTAAAACCACCTTCTTATAATTAAACCTAAACTTCATCTCACTGCTTTCCACATCTACTAAAGCTCTCAGACTTTCCAAAATGGTTCTGCCTAAAATAATCGGCACATTGAAGTCAACATCATAGTTTAAGATGAAAAAGTCTGTAGGATATATGATATTGGACACTTTGACAAGTACATCACTCAAGATCCTCTCTGGCCTCTTAACTGATCTGTCAGCCACTAAAAACAGTATTATAGTCGGTATGGGGGCTCTTAAGACCAACTATTTGTAAATAGCTAATGGCATAAAATTTATACTTTATCCAAAATCACAAATATCTTGAACAAAGTTGAAAGACCCAATAGTGCATGGAATGGTAAATTCCCCTAGATCTTATTTTTCTACACCAAAGACCTAGATGAGACAACACTATAATAATGAATATCGTCTATAGATTCGAAGCTCACTGCTCTCTTCTTTGAAACCAAGGGTTTCATGAACTTAGCATATCTTGGCATTTATTCAAGTGCCTCCACCAATGGAATTTTCACTTCTAGTTGCTTCAACATGGACATAAATTTTTTAAACTTTCTATCCTCGTCTTTTTTCTTTATTGTTTGAGGAAATGGGGGTGGTATCGACATCATGATCACTTTCTTTGGTTCATTCTTGCACACTTCACTACCGACTTTACTTTCTTTATTTCTTATCAACCAAATTTTCTTTAGTAGTTGAATTATCAACTTTTTCCTTTTCCTTCACTATTTGCTTTTATTCTGATAATACCTTGCCACTTCTTATGGTGATCGCCATGAATTGACTATCATTCTTCAAAATTTCAATATGCCACTAGGTAACATTCCATCCTTTCTCTGATTCAAAGTGGCTGAAATTTGTCCAACTTGAATCTCCAATTCTTGATTGAAGTGGTATACGAGTCAACCAACTGATCAAA
Organism: Withania somnifera; assembly: GCA_039654485.1. Lineage (NCBI taxonomy): Eukaryota > Viridiplantae > Streptophyta > Magnoliopsida > Solanales > Solanaceae > Withania > Withania somnifera. The sequence goes on along the minus strand of JBDJHY010148409.1, from coordinate 3,697 downwards.
TTTTAGATATCTTAATGCTCTTACCTTTAAACATGCATCTAATGATTCTACTTTCTGAAGAACTTTTTCTAGCATATCCTCCATTCTCAAAGTACTAGAATCTCTATCACAATTTCCAGGATGTAAACATATACCACTCCGGTCTTTCTTGTAACTATCCTTGTTTCTCTAGTTATCATGCTCTCTATTCTCATTAAGGTAGTCTCTGTTGAAGTTTTGACCTTGGGTTACCTGGTAGAACCCCTCCTGATTTTGTAACTACTTAGCTTCTTCCTTGGAGTTTGACTCATCATCTTCATACCTTCCTTCCTATATGCAGCCATAACTTTTAATTTCTCATATCCTCCACCTAACAGTTGTTTTGATATGAAATCAATTTGAGCTTTAGGTGGTCCATGTATTGATCTCTTTCTTCTTCTCTTCAGAGTTCCTCTACCGACATAGATATAACTTTCACACCATAAGGCACATCAGCCTCTCTAGTATGCCAACCTTAATTGTTCTTGGTCATTTTATCAAGTTCATGTGACACTTGGACACACATTCTTAACATATAAGATCCACCATTTACACCATCAGCTGCTAACTTTGTAGGTGCATTTAAGTCTCTATAGAATATCTCTTTCAAATAGTTATCTCCCTAGTCCATGAGTTGGAGATTGCTTAATCTTCTTATTGAATCTCAACCAAACCTGTAGAGTTTCATCATTCTTTTGTCTGAAATTTGTGACTCTCATTTGGAGCACTAGCATCTTTGATGAAGGAAAAAACCTTTATAGGAAAGCCAATTTAAAATCACCCCAATTAGATATAGAGTCCATTGTAGGTCATCCGACCACATAGTAGACTCTTTACAAAGTGATAAAGGGAACAAACGCAACCTTATAGCATTCTGACCCACTCCCGGTAAGTTGTAAGACTTACATATAGCAGTGAAGTTCTTCAAGTGATGGTTGGGATCATCACTCGTGACTCTTATGAAAAGCCCCTTCATAGTCAAGAGCTGGATCATAGTGCTGGTAATGTTAAACTTGTTTCCCGGTGCTAGAGGAGGTAAAATAATTGCTCTAGCTACACCATCACCATCACGGTCTACATCGGTATCTCTTCTATCACTTCATTGTTTCTCACTTTCTAAGGCCAAAATAGTGCAGCGGGATTATTACCTCTATATGGATTATTTGGATTCAATTAAATAGGGTTATCTAGAGGATATCTTCCTATGTATTCTTCCTTCTCAATGTTCTATTAATCCTTGGATTGAACAACAGTAATATTATACCCAAACCTCGAGTATTTGGCATAAACTACAAGTCCACCTGAAATAGCACAAAAACTACAACTATATTTAAAAATAGAAATAAGACTAAATGATAAGTACTCACACTTCCTAAATGACAATCATATTCCCCGGCAATGGCACCAAAATTTGATATATCTAGATTATACCTCTAAAAGAACTAAGTAAATTGTCGTTGTCAAATATATAACCCAAAAAGTTTGGGGTCGAATCCCACAGGGGTTATGGCTTCACATTTAATTCAAATAAAGATATTTAAGAATTAATCAATTATTTCCTAGAGAAGTAAATGTAAATATGGGGGATTTAATGTTCAATAGTATCAATTTGAAATTCAATTTTAGAGATCAATCTATGTATTTAATAAGGAATTTAAATAATGAGGAAACCCCAAATTGTATTCACCATGGTAACAATAAATCTTCAGATTAGGAACGTTGATGATCTTGTAATCTTTTGTAAGTATATCAGTTATTACAAATGGTATTCGTCTAAGTGGTTCTCAACCCATCTCAGTCAAACCTCTTTTACACCTTCTCAGATTGTAAATGAGTTCAATATATTTCTACACTAATATCCCTAAGATAATTACCCTTGCTACAGAAATTATCATTAGATGAGGGCAAACATCCCAAATTTCTAGTCATAATCTCAACACATGAATTTAACCATATAGTTCATACTAATTATATCTAATCATCTTCTAGTGTTCCAACCACCAGAAATTAATCATACTATATTGATCATGTATTGATAAACTTGTTAGAAGAAAGAACCATTTTATACTCACAACCCTAGATTTGTTTCACCTATGGACCCCACAACCCTAGAGTTGGGGAATTTGTCAGTCACCATAATACTTATGAAAACGAGGAGGAAATTTGGTAGATATCATACCCAGATCAAGTTATCTTCCAAAGCTGTTGTTTAATTACAAATCAATCTATTGCCAAATCCCCACAGGATTAATCTTTGTAGTAGGAAAAGAACAAATGAAAAACTTGAGAAGTAACATGTAAAAATGTGTTTTTGCTTGAATAATAATCTAAAAAATAACCTAATCCTACTATTTATAATTCAGGGGTATAAGTTTATCTTCAAAAAGGAAGAGTAAATTTCTCCCAAGCTTGGACGGTATTTTGGATGAACAATCCAATACTAGGCTATTCTTCTGTTTTTTTTTTTGTCCCTTACAAGCATCACAAGAGAGGAAAATGTGGTAGGCGATACACTATTGGGCATTCCGTCCATGGATGGGTGGATGTCCATTCTTTAGTAGTCTTCTTTCAAAATGGCATCCTATGAATGCTCTATCCAAGATTGGAAGAATCATCTATCATTAGATGGTAAATGGGGAATCAAAACCATGCTTCACCTCCCGAATGACAACCTAAGAACAATCTTTCAAAGGATGTATGAACCATCCATAATTGGACAGTAGCTGGGGCATCACAAAAGTGTCGATCTCTCTAGATTGTAAGACTAGATGAACCATTCGATTGACCTAAAAAATCCCTATTCTTTGGTAGCCTTCTCCAAGGTTACAAAATAAACTTTAACCTACACAAATAGAGAAATCACATCAAATCTCCCCAAAAGTTGCTCAAGAATATGCAATTATTCATGGTTTTAAGTGAAATATATGACGTCAAATGTTGCCACATCAGCTGACTCCAATGATGAGGGGCTTACTATTATATTTTTTTGGGTATGCCAGGCCAACAAACATGTGAGGTGCAGCATTCTGCCTTAGGTTCTTTTTATTCCAAGTGTGTCATCAGTATGGAATGCATGCGTTTTAGGGGTGCACCCAACACCAAGCTCTTATTGTTTGGGTGTTCTTCCTTGGTTTCAGTATTCCCTATTTAGGTGCCTTTGACATTAATTTATCCATCTCTAGTACCTACTTTTTCTACTCTATTTTTCATTCCACCAATGCCATCTTATTCACTTATGTTTGACTCTGATTAAAAGGCATTGGATGGTTTTTGAGATTGGAACATCTGAGATTTACTGGTATGCCAGGAGAGGATCCAAGGGATTTTGTTGATAGATGGTAGGAGGGGTTACATAACCTCTGCCTATGGAGACTCACAATGTTGATTTCATAATATATCATATAGGAAACTTTCCAAAAAGGTGGAGGTTTTATTATTCGAACATGTCAATTGACTCTAAACCCATTACTCCGAGTTTTTTTTTGTGATGCATTTTTGATAGGTACATTCCTCATACTAAGAAGTATTACAGGAGAGAGGACTTTCCAAGACTTAATTAAGGCTATTTTTTAGCTTATGAGTATCAGGTATAGTTTCAGAGATTGTTTGCTTATAGTTCTAGTTATATATCTACCGAGGTGGAGAGGGTCTTTCATTTTGTTTGTGGACTAGATTTAGA
>JBDJHY010148389.1:0-12955 GCA_039654485.1 Withania somnifera | reverse complement strand
CCAACTACGGTACTAAGCCATGATTAATATTCTTTAATTTCCTAAAGGGTGCCCGTTAAGGGAAAAGTACACATCCGTACAGGGAAAACATGGAGCTATCATAGCTAAGTCAGATACAACTCACTCCCAGGCTCGCAGTGGGCTAGGGCATGATATCATCACACAGGGCTACTAACAACCTAGCAAGTCGTATCCGACTACGTAAAATGTCATCATACAAGGCAACTAACTACCCAACATAGTTATTCCCATGTATCTATGGCCTAAAGGGCCACACATTCCCTAGTCACACATACATCTCAGGTAAAAGACAAATTATCATCTTACCTAGATCGGCTCTAAAGCCACCAGACTAAATCAGGGAATAGCTACTAAGATCTAATCACTAGTATAATCTCCTCCTTAACTTCACTACAGTCCACTATTAGCATATAACAATACACATCAAAGGTGTTACTCCTCCCCCTGCCACACTATGTTCTAGAGTCAGCATTGAACACGTGGATTGGGCGATATAGCCCCAGGGAAAGTAGTTAAGCTACATGCCAGCTAAGTAGGCCATAAGCCTTGAAAATGAGAATATCAGGGCCTGACTAGTGATCCCTTCCCCGTTCTGGAGCTTCAATGTGCATAGACTACATTAATACCCAACCTAAAGAAAGTAGACTATAGCCTACCTGAATTTTGGTGATTTCCTCAAGAAGCGTTCTCAAATATCAAAAAATCACGTATGAATATATGAATAGCCGAGGCTATAAAAATGTAATCCACGTGTCAAGACGAGTAAAACAAGACCCATACTGCTATATTAATAGCAGTGTTAATATAAAAACTAAAACATGTCCATAAACCCTAATGGATCAAAAAAAGAAAAAATTTATAAACACGTAGAGCACAACTCATAAATCATATGGTAAAAAATAGTGCTCGGTTTAATGGTCGAATGGAAGATATAAGCCTAAAAAATTTATATAATATAGAAAATGAAGAATTAACCGGTAGAAATAATCGTACAACTACCGTAACAAGTTTTGACAGATCAAAACTTTGTTAAAACAATCCAAGAGTCTCAAAATAAAGAAAAATATAAATTATTGGAGTAAAAATAAGAAAAAAATGTCTGGAAGGAAACTTATATAAGGCCACTGACTGGCCGATTTTTTTTTAATTTGGCTCGTTTATCAGCCACCGATAAAAGCAATCCTTTAGCTTGTTTATCATCCACTGATAAATCATTTGTCTGGCAGATATATCAGTTATATGAATGAATTATTGGCCACAAATTTATTGTCCCTGGCTGAGAAATCGATCCCCATGTTCCCTCCATGACTTTTTTCAAAAAATTCAAAATGGCACACGAATTGAAAACATAATTTAATTTTGACAATCCATATAAAAAAGCTTCATGTTATTGATACTCCGGACTCAACAAATTGAAGAAAACAACATTCGAATCATATTAACTGCTTACGCCTTAAAGAAAGTCTAGTTATAAAAAATTTAAACAATAACAACTATTAAGGGTCTAACCTATCAATCCATGAAAGTCATGAATGACTAAGGGTTGTTAGAAGAATATTCTAACTATGAGAGTCACAAACACATGAAAAGGATCTCGAGGGTCATTACACCACCCTTCTTTGGTATTTAAAATCCATTTCTATTGACCACATAGATAGATAAGACATAAATAGTATTCTTATAGGTCACTCATAGCCATATTGCGCGCCTTCACCTTCTTGTTTGTTTTTTCTTTCCTTCGGGGCTACAATTATTAGCTTCAAAGATGTCATTAGTGCCTATGAAGAAATATGAGGATTTCTAAATGGTCTATTAACATATATTTTTTCCTACTATTGAATAATGGGTTGTTGATCCTTATAATCCCATGATTAAGCTTGTTAAGACTGTGGCTAGAATAATTGCCCAAAAGGGCTTTGTGATGCCTAGGAATCCATGTTAATGCCTAAGAGGTCTATATGATTCTTATGATGTTTTGATGATGTCTATGAGAGATATGTTATTCCTGTGGGTATTGTTTAATGAATATGGGGTATATGTGAAGCCTATAGGGAAATGTTGATTCCTACAAGGCTATTAGAATTAAGTGATTGTCTAGGGGCTATATAAAGAATGCCTAAGGGAGTATTATTATATACAAAGTGCCTAAGGGTTTTTTCTCGCTCCGAAGTAATCCTGGACGTGGCTAGAATCCTTATCCATTAAGTTTCCCTAGCAGCCTTGGAAGAACTACTACTACCATACATAGCTCTACTAACATCACTCGGCGGAAGCAGGTCAAAGAATAATAAACGCAAAAACGGACCTCAAATCAAACAAAAGTAAATAAGTAAGTAGAAACTTACTATTCAACTCCAATTCTCCATCAACTTGAAAGCCCCTAGGCATTAAATACCAGCATGCTAGGAGAAGATCCCTAGCTGACCTCAAAATAATTAAATAATAAACAAATCTGATGTCTATCTCTAGAAAGTAAATAAAACCCCATTTCCAAGTATCGAACCAATAAGGACTCACTACTCTTCTAGCTTCTACAAAATGTGAATACAATCAACCACAAGCATTCCGAAGGTTGTCAGGATCTACAAGGGGTTTACAGTAATATAGAAAGTATGGGGTCAGCATATTAAATGTACTAAGTATGTGAGTAGGTGAAACAAGCTATGACAACAAATAACTCATGCTTATGAAATGCATGAATAATTATAATATGCTCAACTTCAATAGTCAACTTCAATAAATCAAGAATATGTAATTTGAATAGTATCAACTTAAAATCTTTTACCTTCAAGATTATAAAATAAACCCAATAAATACTTCAAACTCAACAATATTAAATAAGCTTAACTCTGACTCTCAGATATTAGTTCAACAAGCTTTAACTTTTAAAACACAACTCAATTATGAAATTTAACAATCTTAGATGAAATTAGTGAAAAAGCAATAAAATATCAATTGTAAAAAAATCACTCATTTAAATAGATCATCTTCTTTAGTTTTCAAAAAAAGATAAATACTTTGTTAAAAACATTATTTCACTTTCTTCTCTTCAAAACTGTAACTCTTTCACCACCCCTTACCTAAGATTATTTGATTTATCTCGTGGAAAAAACATTAATTTTTACTTCTCTGCGAAACATTCAGCTTACTTCTCTTCGAAACATTTAACTTTCTTCTATTCAAAATATTAAGTTTTACTTCTCTTTGGGATTTTCTATAACCAAAAAACTTTAAATCATATAGCTATGAAGTCTACCATTCACCCTATGATAAGGGCTGCTCATACCCCAACATAGGAAAGGATATCTCTCTTTCTCTCGTGGATCGAACTAGACATACTAGGTACAACTGAGAGGTACAAAAATAAGACCCTACATTGTCTACGAACGTTAATCAGTATTAGAACTCTCTCTCCCACCCTCAGTGCTAATACTCCTGCCATAAAAATATTACTTTTGTGTCAGATTAAACATTCCATGACTAGTGAAATTCTCCTTCCTAAAAAATCACTAATTAAGCTACAATATTCGTTAACTACCACTGACTGGGTAAACTTAGTCAATTATTACTCTTTATTAACTTTATATCTTTCAAATTATCAAGTTAAGAATAAAATCAATACTTCTTGTAAATTGGGCTTAGTTATCCAAAACTGTTCAATTTCAATATGATTCATACATTTGTTTAACACCATGTATAAATAAGAAACAAACATTGAAAATAGATGTTAAATTCATGCTTCAAGACTTCTTTCATGCTTTCACTTCAACTTTCATAAACCATGCTAACTCATGTGGACTTCAATAGTTTCTCAATTAATATGCAACTTTATCATATTAATTATATAACATCAGTAAATAATCAAGTAAGAAAATTCTCAAAATCTATAATAATTAACAAGCATATACATGCTTCTACACCTTCAAAACCTTATTTAGAAAAGTGTTTTTGGAAGAAGGATGAAAGAAGTCATAGTTTAATGCCCATATAATTTATTTGGAGTCTTTTTGAAAGAAAGTTGATGAATTTACTGCTACAAGATGAACTTCTAAGAAAACCCTAGCTTGTCTCTTGAGAGAAATTTATTGGGAAAACCTTCTTGAATTTAATTTTAAAAAGAATGAACTGGAAAAGCTGTTCGGGGTTAAATATCATTAATTTATGAGCCTAAAATGATAAAGTATTAAAGATTTATAATGTGGAAAATATCGGAAATAGCCTTAAAAAATCGGAGAAAGATTGCTCAATTTTTTTTAACCTTGTTGGTAACTAAGTTATGGTTGAAAATGCCTCAACCCTCTAACTATAAAAATTCTGAAATCTCCCCTACCATCTAACTGTGACACGGCTCCTGTCATGGTTAGCCTCAGCTAGTATTATCTATATAACTCTTTTTGAACGTGTTATGCTTGCAATTGCGCGGGGCTTCCTATGTTGACATGTTTGGAGGTTTCTAATAATATAAAGCATGCTTAAACATAGGGGATTGATCCCTAACAATTACTAAGCCTCGGGAAACAAAAAACATGATTTTATCCCTCAAAAATATCAATATACGTTAGAATCACAAGGAAACATTGAGATACTGCACGACCTTAAATAAAGGGTTATAACTTCCTACTGACTCAGTTTAATGCACAAGTTGTTGCATTAGAAAGTTCATAGGGATTCTAAAACACGCAACCCAAGCACCATAAATCTTTAGGAGGGATACAACCACTTAGTCTCACATTAAAGATCAAGGTGCAAGTTAAGACATATGCAAGTAAAAATTTGAACTCTAGATAACTTTTCAAGGTGTTACATTTCTCATGATGTAGAGTCACATTAAAGACAAATTCCATGCTTTATTAAGGATTTTATAACCTAGTATCAACTGATAATTCATAGGATTCATACTTAATCATCAACATAAAATGCTTAAAAATTCTATCTTAAATTTCGAAGTGTTACATTATCTCCCCCTTGGGATCATTCATCCTCAAATGAAGATTTAATCATAGGAAAGAAAATACAATATGACACGAGGTTGTAAAAAAACTCAAAACTTCCAACAACCTACTAATTTTGATTAGACTTCAACTCAACTAACAGAAATGCATACTACTACGACCTCGACATCAAAACTCACCAGGTAGTGCATAAATACACAAATAGGGACTCATAAAACTACTTCCTTAACTAAAATTTTCCCTTATCAAATCATGCATGAATAAACTCATTGGACTCATGCAATTCTACATGTTACATGCTACATGAATCAGATACTATCAAGAAGAGTTGAATAAAGAGCCAGTCCTTAAACTGAAGTAAAACTAACATGAAATTGAGAAAATTTCTTGAAGTAAACTGAATTCTAATATTATTAATTACTTTAGGTAGCTACAAAAGAGTGAGTGCATAAACTGAAAATGAGAAACACTCAATATTGACATACTAAAAGCATGAGCTCATAGGGACCTTTTAGGTAAAATCTACTAACATCATCTGAACATCTAATACAACTTATCTAGGCTCATAAAATAGGGAATATATGGGCTTGCACATAAGCCTCATTTGAATATGATGTTATTTAGCATGAAACATACATATGGAGGTATAAAAGAAGGATAAGGCTACTCTGGCCTTTGTACTACAACTGACACTCTCTAACTTAGAAAGCGCTCTTCAACTACACTTCCTCTTCTGACATACTCTGCTCATCTGTCAGAACCTATGATCATAATGAGGGTACTAATAGTTACAACTAGTAAGGCTAAATACAAACTCGTATAACATTCAAGTCTAATTGGAGGTACAAGGTACTACAAGTAAGATGATCATGCTAATCTAAGCCACAAGATTTGATATTCTATATCCACAAGAAGATTACTCTTACTTATCCCTAGAACAATTAACCTTAAGCTTCAAATTAAAGAGTCACTAAACACATACCATAATCATTCATACATTTATCCACAAAACATTCAAGACAATTAGTATACTTACTTTATGACTTCCTCGGAGCTAAAACTAAATTATTTGGGGATCTTCTTAACATCACTGAAATCAATAGCTCTACACTTTTACTACAAGAACACTTAACATCTTAGCTTATAAAGGCCCACCAAAACTATCAACAATTGAGCATACATTATCTCCCATATTAACTTCTACTAGGATTCTCCCACTACCATCTAACTACCCATGAATGAGATCATTGAGAGGAAATAGGACATGAGCATAAACTATAAGAGATATGGATCAAGGTATATCTTTGGAACTTATACATGGAATCTAAATTGAACATCATTACAGGAAAGGATACATCCCTACTGCACTCTCAAAACTCCAGCTGGGGCCTAAAACCAAAAGTTATGAAAAAGAATGAATAGATGAAGCATATAATAAGAGTTAGATTTAAGAATCATACTAGAAAATCTACAGATGATTGGATACTTTCATCGTAAGAAATACTGTTAAGGTGTGTGAAGAAATTACTTCTAACTCTAGAAACTAAACATCAACATAAACTTTAATAAGGAGAGTGAACATGGGAATGACACAAACTTTCATCTCTGACAGTAGCATAAAGAGTATAGAAGGGGAATTATGGGTCATCATAAAATTATAGCTCAAAACTAGGACTCTATACTGTCAAAATAAAAAAAATGGATAGATTTTTCGTCTTACCATCTCCACCTTAGGAAAGAAGATAAAAGTCCTAAGTCGGGTGATTATTCTCTATACCTGGCTATAATTAACCAATCTACAGGTTCAAACACCCATTACACATTTGAATGCCAAACTTTCTCTTTAAGGACTACGACCATTCACGCTTAGATTCTTTTTAGGACTCCTTTCTGAACTAACTGATTAACTTTCCCTCATTACTCTTAGGCTAACACTTGAAAGTAAAAACTCTCTCTAGTATACTAACATCACACATCCCATCCTTTATCCACCCTCATGCTACAATAACTCACACTAGAATAATAATCTAAAGATCCAGCCTAAAATTCAATAATAAACATATAACATACAACTTTTCGCCGCTACTTCGACATAAAACTACTAAATCACAACCTGGGTAACTCTAGCCCTGAGAGGATTAGAAATCACTTAGTCATATCTCAACCATCCACTCTAACAGATTAACGCCTATACACAACTTCACCATACTTAACCACCTCATAATATAAGTGTCCTTAACCATCAACCTGTCCTCCTTCTAACTCTACCATGCAATCTACACTAACTTATTAACCCTTGGTAAATGCATAAACACATACCATCCCACTATTCTTGAATAATCACATAACATCTGACTACGTACCTTACCGAACAACTATACCTACTTTACCTGTTACTCTTCTGGCTCCACCATTCTAGTTCTGAGAAAATTCTACCATAACATTCTATCTCTAGAACCAATAATAAAACTAGTCTCTCTACTATTACTACTACTACTACTACCTTCGACTGACGTACTCGCCACCAAAGAAAAATGGGGGTTGGGTCTGAGACAAGGAAAATTAGAGACTGATGAGTTTGATCTAACTGAGGCTTTCTTCTGTTTTGATGGTGTTTCTACTCTGCTAACTGGTGCTCTTCTGTGCGGTGTGATCCTAAACGAGAAAAGCATGAGTCAGAGAAGATTTTTCAAAATTAAACTTCACAGCACGAGGTAAGACATGAACAAAGGGAAACTTTCCTAAATTCTCAGTAGCCTTTTAGTTAGAAGCTTGTCGTGGTTCACACCTATAAAAGATACTCTACCTCATGTTGGGTTTTCAACATCCTAAGACACTTGAACCTACTACTCTGATACAAAGTTTTTCACTCTCCCGAGTCACCCTTTGGACATGGTCAACATCCTTATCCATTATGTTACCGTAGAATCCTTTTACCATATATATATTTACTCACCTCACTCCAAAAAATAATAAAAACATAATTAAAAAATAGTAGACCTCACACCAAATAATAGATAAGTAGATCAATAAATAAAAACTTAATATTCAACTCTAACTCAACATCTGTCTAAAATCCCTATGTGTTAAGTACTGGATTGCTAGGACAAGATCTCTAGATAGCCTCAAAATAATTAAATAACAGAAAAATATAATGTCTTAGTTCTAAAAAGTAAATAAAACTCCATAGTCAATCCACGAACAAATAATGACTCACCACTATTCTAATTTCTATGAAATGCAAATCCAATCAACCATAAGCATTTAGAATGCTGGCAAGATTTGTATGAAGGTTATAATAATATAAAATGTATAGGTTGGAAAATGAAATGTATTGAGAATGTGATCATGTCAATGGTCTAAAGTAGTAAATATTTCATGGCTATGAAATGCATGAATAGTTATAATATGCTTAACTTCAATAAAGAAAGAATATGCAATTTAAGTAGTGTAAGTTTAAAACCTTCGACCTTTTAAAGTATAAAATAAACCCAATAAATTCTTCAGAGTCAACCACTTTAAATCTAGTTTAACTCTGACTCTTTGATAATAGTTCAACAAGCTTCAACTTTTCAAAATGCAACTCAGATAAGCAATTAACAATTTCAGATAAAAACAGTTAAAAAGCTTTAGAATCTCAATAGTAAAAATAAACTCATTTAAATATATCATCTTCAGTAGTTTTTAACAAAGTATAAATACTCGGATATAAATATTATTTTACTTTATTCTCTTCAAAAGTTTCACTATTTCACCATCCGTCTTCCCCAAGACTAGTGGAGTTCACCTCGTGGACTATCACTAATCAAGTTACCACTTTTACTAAATTCTTACATCTCCTCAAAACATAAAATTTTACTTTACTTCAAAACATTCAATTTTTTTTCTCTTCAAAACATTTGATTTTACTTCTCTTTAAGACATCTAGTTGTACTTCTCTCCAGCAGTTTCTATGACCAAATACCTCAAAGCATATAGAAATGAAGCCAACCGTTCACCTCATAAGTAGGGCTATCCATACCCCTCCACAAAAAAGTAAATTTCTCTCTCTCTAGTGGATCCAACTAGATATACTAGGTACAACTGAGTGGTACTAAAATAATACTGCATGCAGACTACACTAGTTAATGGATACTGGGTCCTTCTCACCCAACCTTTGTGCTAATACTCCTCCAAAAAAAATATTAGTTTTTTGTTAATATTTAACTTTCTATGACTAGTGGAATTCCCCTTCAACGAAAACCACTAATCAAGCTACAACATTCATTAATTACTACTGATCGGGTAAAATTAGTCAATTATTACTCTTCATTAACTTCATATCTGTCACCTTATCAAGTTAAGCAAAACATCAATAATTCTCTTCAATTGGGCTTAATTCGAAAAAAAAAAATCAATTTATCTTGCTTCATGAATGGGTTCAAAACCATGTAAAAATTATATAATCTTGATACATTCAATAATCATCTCATGTTTTAAAACGAACTTTGAAAAATAATATTAAATTCATGTTTGATGACTTCTTTCATTCTTTCACTTCAACTTACAAAAACAATGCCAACTCATAAGGACTTCAACAACTTAGCAATTAATATGCCACTTCATTATAATTGGAAAAAATCAATAAATCATCATGTAAGTAAATTCTCAATTTACATCAATTAAGAACCTTCTACATATTCAAAATCTTATTTAAAAAGTAGTTTTGTGCACAAGTATGAAAGAAGTTATTGGTAAAGTCTAACATACTTTATTGTGAAACCTTTTTATTGAGTAAAGCTTATGAATTTACTGCTACAAGATAGACTTCCATGAAAACTCAAGCTTGTCTCTTGAGAGAATATTAGAGAAAACCCTGCTTTAATTTAATTGATAAAAGAATGAATTCGAATAAGTATTTGGTGTTTACATAACATGTATTTTTTCTGAGCTTATAATGATATAGGATTAATGATTTAAGACATGGGAAATATCGGTAACGTCTTGCAAAAATGGGGAAAGACTGCTCAAAATTTGGCTTAATTATTTTGGTAACCTTGTCACGGTTAAAAACGCATCAGCTATAAAATTGTGACATTGTTGAAATAACCTGAAACATCTAACCGTGACATAACTGTTTCCTTTAAGGCAATGTGTAGAGATACTATGGGGTTATTGAGATATAATTACTACCTATGAGTCTAGTTTATTGTTGATATAAGTATACAGACTTAATTGGCACCTCTCAAGCTTTTGGGGGTCAGAGTAGGTGTCTTGTTTTTTGTTTTTACTTTCCATGCTCGTGGAGGTTGGTTAGGTTGTTGTTTGAATATTATGTGTATTTTTATATTCAGAAGAGGGCAAGTACACTTAGGTAATTCTTTACTCGCTGATCTAACTACTTTCAGCATATTATTATTCCATCTCAGTTATTATTTCACCATACATACTCAGGACATTATTCATACTAAGTCGCTGTTGCCTGGGGGCACTGCATAGTTTTCTAGAGGTCCTGATAGATAGGTACACCAGTCTCCTTAATAGTGTAGTGACTTATTATAGGTTTTCTACCCCTTGCTTCTGGAGCTGGTACAATTTTGAGGTTTTGTAGATTTTGTTATAGATATCTTTTGGTTTGGTCAGTGCCTTGTCCAGCAAAGTTCTGTTACTCATAGAGTCCTGTAGACTTTACGTTGTATAGATAATGTTGTTGTCTATTTTTTGAGTTAGTTTTTGGTCATTTTAGCATAGTGTAATTTTTATCTTAATCGTATATGTATGTATGTGTTCAGCTTATATTTTTCTAGATAGTATTCTAGCCTTGATGGCCCACGCAGGTGTTATTTCTATTCCATATAAATTGTTGGAATTAGTTAATTTCACCAGAACTTGTGTTGCTTGTGGCATTAGTCTTATTTTCAAGCTAAGATATACGTGTTTATTTTCTTGTTTTTGTGGTTATCCTAGCAGCAAAGTTTTCCAGCAAGGGTTGGCATTAGGTGCCAGTCCTGTCCTTAAGTTGGGGTGTGTGACAAATTAACACCCAATTGAGAAAATTATTATTAGGTAAAACTCAGTCTAAATTTATCGTAGTTCAATAGACTCAAGCGTTTCAGGAATTATACTGAAGATACCATTCGGAAGAGGTGCGTGAAACCAACCTATAGTCGATAAATTTTATGAGTAATGTAGGTAATATTCAATATAATTAGAACATCGGTAACTCTATCATAACTAGTGTAAAGACCTCAACTTCTTATTAGGTGGAAGTGAGAACTACAACCACAACTATTACAGGAAATATATTAAACAAAAGTTGCAGTCACAGGGTAATAAAGAAAATTTTTAGTCAAATGTTGTAGAATAGATGTTGAAGAAGATCATATATGATCAAGAAAATATGGCCGTTGACATGAAAAATCAAGTGCTAGATGTGTATCTCCTTGAGTGGCAAATAAAATAAAAATCTAGAGCATATTATACAATGCCTCATGGAATTTTCCAAGCGATCTAGATCCTAACATTTAGAATCTACTATTTATCACAACTCATAGTTAAAATGATCTGGAAGAATGTGAGTTACAACTATTGATGAAAATATTTGAAGCTAACGTTAAAGATAAAGTAGAGCTAACGATTGAAGAAAAAAAATACACTAAATACATACATACCTAATTCTATTTATTATAACCCCACATTTAACTATCTGGATGAAGGGTATGGTTATGGTGCATGTATAGGAGATGACCTCTACAATGAACATCATGAATATTGAGAAATATGGGGGAAGAGGAAGGTTAAGTTACCGCAATCAGAATTATGGCTAAGTGGGTCGAGGAGAAGGAAATTTGGTAGCAGAGATAGGATGGGGGACTTGGAGGAGCCAAATTCTCGGGGGGTGGGGGCGCAAACTTTGAGAGAGGAGTTCCAAAAAGGGGAATCAATATGATAACTCTTCCATTATCAACTTTTAAGAAGGGAGGGGTAGTGATCTAGAAGAGTTTATTTCTTTGAAGCTTCAAATAGAGAGTATTTTCATCACACATAATTTATCTGAAGCATTGAATACCAAGTATGATATTATTCAATTTAAGGGATATGCGTCTACTTGGTGGGAATCACAAAGAAGGTTACTGGCTACACAACAAAACTACATGTTACCTACATGGTTGGAATTTATTGAGATCATGGAAGAAAAGTATATCCCACCTAATTATTATTGGTACATGTTTAAAAGGTTGTATAAACTTCATCAAGGTTCTAAAATTCTTGAGGAGTATTCTAATGAGTTTAGAATCTTGAGGGTATAGGCTAAAGTAGAGGGCCCAATGCAACACACCATAATCCATTTTACTAATGGGCTGCGAAGTGACATTCAAAGACTATGAGACGTAAGAATTATGATAATATACATGCATCTTTTAATAATGCTAAAAAAGTTGCGGCTGATTTGAAAGAAGAAATGACTTACAAAGGCAAAGGCACTACTACATCTTGTGATTAGGGCAACACAAAGTGGAAATTACCCTCAAATGAAAACATATCTAAAACAGAATCGAAAGAGGTAATCGGTTGAGGAGAAAAAAAGGGGATTTAAAACCCAAAGCTGAATATAAGTTGCATCTAGGTACGCTCTCTAAAACTCATACTCATAGAACCTCTAATAATCAATGCTTTAGGTATCAAGTTCAATGTCACAAAGCTAGTAAGTGTCCTAATCGAAGAGTAATCATAGTCTTTTGAGAGGGATACCAAACTGAGAGTAAAGGTGAATGTGGTAAGGAGGGAATTGAGAGTAATGGGGAAAAAGACGGTCCGAGTAGTGAAGAAGAAGAGAGAACTAGAAGGGCCAACTTGTGGGATAATGAAAAGGTTAGGTTCTTTGGGTGATGAGAAGACAAGCTTAATGTGCGACATAATAAATATTATACTAGAACTTTGTCTAGTATCATCTCTTCTCTTTTGTAAATGCATGGAATACAAAGGAATGAAGAGCATCAATG
>JBDJHY010148378.1:0-12955 GCA_039654485.1 Withania somnifera | reverse complement strand
ACCGAATATACGAGTCACTAACATACTATAAATCAGTGACTAAATAATTTGGTCACTAAACGAACGAATAGTTGTAAATAGTGACCAAGTTACATTTGGTCACTAAAATAAGTGACCAAAGTGGTCAATTTTGCGGGATTTTTTTCCCTCCAAATCATTTAGTGACCAATTTAGTGACCAAAAAAAATTTTA
The DNA here is from genome assembly GCA_039654485.1 of Withania somnifera. Classification (NCBI taxonomy): domain Eukaryota; kingdom Viridiplantae; phylum Streptophyta; class Magnoliopsida; order Solanales; family Solanaceae; genus Withania; species Withania somnifera. Next base: position 12,763 of record JBDJHY010148378.1, on the reverse strand, counting down.
GTCACTAAATTAATACATTTAGTGACTACTTAGTTACGACTTTTTGTTTGGTCACTAAATTTAGCATGTTGACCAAAAAATAGTGACCACCATTTTATTTGGTCACCAAAAACACTCTTTAGTGACCAATTTTAATGTGGTCACTAAATTTTCGGTCACTAAAGGTCATTTTTCTTGTAGTGGGTTGATACACACAAGGTTACAGGAAGATGCTCACTAACAATACCTAATCGCAAAGCAAACTAAATATATATGTAAGATAGTGTGGATCCAGAATCAAATAAAGTCAATATAGCAAACCTAACGACAATCAACGTACTGGTGACAAATGCATCGGAGGCCTTGGCTCAGCCCTTTTAGGAATGGCGAAAAACTAGCATCGTCCCCCATACCGTTGTGCATCCAAATCCTTGCCCTGCCTCTAGCCACCTGGCCTCCTTTAGTAGCTCCCCAACTGGTAGGTGGCCCACCTCTGACTGATGGCACTGTCTATAATGACTAAACAGGTAATGCTTCAGCCTGAGAGGCCCTACGATTGGGAAAATCTCAAGAATAGTTACCCCATCCTCATCACTTAAAACGCCCCTCAGTTTAATGATATCTGGGAACCTGGGATATATCAAGCATAATTTCCCAGCTCCCCACTCTCATAGAAATTATCCCCAGTACTGAACTCAACACGGGATCCCTCAGCATAGCCTATCAAACCTAAAACTATGCCCCCTGATGGGCTGGCTGCTTGCCCCGCTACAAAAATCCTGTTACTATCGGCTCGACGGGGACCTCTGGTCAAAATAACGACCCTATTACTTGGATTCTAAAAAATTGCCCCGATGGAGCTTCTAGCCCCGATGGAGCTGCTCGCCCCCATGGAACTGCCTCGATGGAGCTGCTCGCCCCGATGGAACTGCCCCTTCTCACTACCCCTTGGTTCTGGTGAGTCAAAATATCCATATGGCGAGCATGGTTAGAAACATCCAGGAATGAATTTCGTATCACCAGAAGTAACTCAACATGGACCTAAAAGTCAGGACTCAATTCCTGAGCAAAGTGGTGAATCTTCTCCTTCACATTAGATATCAAGTCCCTAGCATGCCTGGACAAGCTAATGAATAATGACTTATACTCTGGCACCATTATAGAACCCTGTCTCAATCCTCGAACTATACCAATGATGCCTCATAGACTCTCCTAGGCACAACTTAGCTAGAAATGCCTATATGAACTGTCCCCAAGGGGGTGGAGCTGACCCTAATGGCCTACGATCTCGAAACATTCACCATCACTAGTTAGCAACAACCTCAAGTAGATAGGAGGTGAAGTTTACTCCATGTGAATCTAGAAGATATAAAATCCACATGCTCTCGTCACAGACATTAACAAACTTGTGAGGGTCTTTCCCCTATGCTACTGAAAACCTGGCAGGGGAAATCCATAGAAAATGGTCCAATATATTTCTAACCTCAAATGCGGGTAAAACATGAGTTAGTACTGGTGTAGGAGTAGTAGCAGTAGTCTTAAATGATACAACCAGTGGTACTAATGGTGGTGGTACTGGATCTGCAGAATTTGGGGGAGGCAGTCGTTCCTGCGCCGCTCCCTGAGAAGATGGCTATGGCCTTTCTTCCGCTGAACTTTCTAACATCTAGAAAAGTTGCCACAATAGGTCTCTGAACTCGGCAGGTGATAGTTGAATAGGTTGTGGCGGTGGCACGGGGGTGCCTATCACTGTGAAATAGTTGGGGTAGTAGGGACCAATAGAGCATCCACCCCTACCCCTTCTGACTATCTAGGGGAAGGCCCAATCCACTGATATCCTCTAGTATGGATTATCTGCGAAGAAGTGAAACCAAGGTAAGTTTATAGAATAAGTATGAATAATAATGCATGATAGGATATCTAAGAGGGCAGTAGTTCCTAAGATACCCGTAGCCTCCCGAAGATCAAATGAAGATATTTATGCACCAATCCTCAAGACTCTACTAGGTACTTGTTCCAATGCAAGAGAGATCGATGAACCTAGTCTCTGATACCACTCTGTCATATCCTAATATTAAGGTCATGATCTCGTCTACAACCCTTATATAGATGAGTCTCACCCTACAACCCAAAGCTATACACAACGGGTTGTAAGCACTCAAAACATCCAGCAAAGAGGAAACGCATAAGCAAAAACATAAAAGAACGAAAGCAGAAGAAAAATACACATACAACCCCAATCCTAAAACCTGGTGTCAATGTCATATGGAGCTACTATAAAGTGTATCCAAAAGGTAGATACACAAAGAAACTCCTACAAAAGTAATACAACATAGGGCCTACTATAGATAGAATAAAACAAGACGAACTCAAGGACCCACGGTCGGCTCAGATGGCAAAGCTCACCATAATCTACGCAATCAGTTATATCAAGTACGCATGATCATGGCATCTCTGATAACCCCACTCGGTATCTACGCCATGTAAATGGTACAAAAGTACAATATGGGTACTAAACAAGGTACCCAGTAGGCATCATAGGTCAATTAGGCTAAATTTAAATGCAATTAATAAAGGCGACGAAGTAAAATAGGTCAACGATTGTAGGAAAAATGTAACACTAATAGATATGCAGAAAGATAAGATATCAAAAGTGGAAGTATATATCTACAGGAACTAAAATATGGTGAACATGATCCAGAGTGACCTGTACCTGAAAACACGAAATCAAAGTAAAGACACGTACATATGCTCTAGCTAAGCCAAGACCTAACTAAACAAAAGGACATATATGTATGCATTACAAATAAAGGATCGAATGGTAGGATACAACTATGTAAGGAATAGAAAGTAAACACAAAAAACCTACTTGGCGTCCTATACCAATGGTTAGTAGAAACAACACCACAAAACCCATTGTAACTTCCCCTTAAGCCCGGTGAGCACAAACAATAAGAAAGTCATACACGGGGATGCAAAAAGTAAAATAGAGTAATATACTATAGTACCAACACCAACCTCTTAATAAGTGAATATCTCAATGAGGCCGTGCCTCTAAGGATCACGCCTATAATCAAATGTATGGTCCGTGCCCCATCAGTGCAAAATTAAGGGTCGACGACCCGAAGGACTGCACCTCTAATAAAATGTAGGGTATGTTACCCATTAGTGCAAAACTCAGCCCAAACAATAATATATCTCAACACAAATAGCAACAACATTGATAATAACAAAAATAAAAAGTAATCGAAGTCTAAGATTTGCTAAAGGCCACCAACTAAGAGCTCATCTAACCACATTCTTAACGCGACAACTAGAATAGTTTCTAAGGTATGTGACCACAACCCAGTAAGTCAAGGACCTGGGTATACAACCCTTCACCCTCTATGCCCTTTCACGAGCCCCTGGAACCAATAGAGATATTACAAGTCAGCTAAAATACATAGATCAACCTAAAACCCAACCTATATTACTGGTCATATCATAAGTAAGAAACAATAGCCCAGCCTATAATGCACATAAATAACCCTAGCCTACCTGGGCATCAGCGAAAGTCCCTAAAATGCATGCACCATATGCTTGAAGCTCCAACACAGCCGAAGTCACCCAAAACTATAAAATTACAAATCCACAGATCAAAATGTGAAAAATGAGACCCATATTGCATTTAGCAACCCAGATCAAAAAGCATGCACCATAGCCCAGAAAATTATATTAAAAATACCAGCACGAAGCCCACAAATCATGGAACTTGTGATCCAAACTCAAGCTTAAGGAAATAAGGAATCTAGGGAGAAAATAAGATTTAAATTAAATAAACAAAAATATTTTTTATAAGCTAGAAGAGGCAGAAAGAATGAGAAATACCTAGGAAAACATTCTCTACGAACTCACACAGTATTAGATGCAACTCCCACCACTCCCCTAATCTCAAAACACTCAAAACCCAGCTCACAAGGCCTGGCTATGGAAATATTTGAAGAAACCAACGACTGAAAATTGAGGGGATGATCCCCTTTATATAAAATGTTTGGCCGTTGGGCACTCCTTTTGGCCGCTGGGGCGACCTCACCAGGGTAAAGCCCTGGGCGCAGGGCGATTGTACAGGGCTGGACAAAGGGTCGATGGGGCGGTCTGTAACCTGCAGCAAAACAAAAACTCTCCGATAGGCCTAAAAAGAGCATCTTCAGTCCAGTTCTAGAAAACCAAGAGTGAATTTTGGGTGGAAAACACACTACGTACTCAAAAAAATTGAAAAAAAATGATGAATCGAGGCTATTTAAGAAAAAATGACCCCAAACTCAAATGGATCGAAAGGAGCCAATTTTTGGACTTTTAACAAACTAACTCGAAATGAGCCAGGACCCCCCAGGAAGCAAATCAATGACTTAATTAGTCTAAATCCACATTCTGGAGTTGATAGAATTGTCAAAATTCGGATCATATGATTCGATTACCAAAAGACCGCCAAGGCTCCAAAATGAGCTTTAGCTAGGCTGAATTTCCACAAAACAACCCAAACTCAAAAAGAAAAGCTCGAGATACAAACATAAGGTCAACCTAGACCAAAGTTATCATTCCAAAGCTAACTGGGTTTACTACAATTTCACAATTCAGTTCCATTATTACAAAATTAAAACTTCAAAATAAGAAAACTGAAATAAGAAGAAAATGAGCCATTAGGGCACCAAGCTAACCATCCTAGCAAGTCATAAATGACTTGGGGAGACTACCAGAAATCTCTAAGAATAGAAAAAGATAAAAAATCAAGGAAATGAACAAACGGGTCATTACACAGTCCCGACCTTACAAGTCCAGTCGCGGTTAGAAGGGTACATCCGACATTATTGATGAATGGATTGGTAGGTTGAGTTTTAAAATATTTAGACCAACACCAACACTGTACTCAAGTCTAGAAAGAATATCAGTCTCAATCTCATAGGTCCATCCATGGTAGGAAGGGTACATCCGATGCAACCGAGAAATAGATTTTCAGGATAGGTTTAGAGATGTTTAGACCAATATCATTATCGATCTTATCAATAATCGTCAATTCTTTTAGACCATCATTAATAAAGATATTTTGAATTATTACTCATCATTTTAGGAATTCATATTTTAGTCACAAAAAATATACAAATCAATATTACAACAAATAATCACATTATCATACACACCTTCCACTATCCATTGTGGTCAGGACCTACGTGGCCTAGCTAGGATATGTACAACCTTTCACCTAAGAATCCACTAGAAAGACTAACTTATTCAGTCATATTAAATATGTTGGAAATACTTAACCAATATCATCAGATCAGGCTTTACTAGAAAGACATAAATAATTCCCTCGAACTAATATTCAAGTCTCAAAACCAATAACAATAAGATTTATCAAAGAGAAAAGGTATTGCATCCATGTAAATAAATCAATATACCCTCACATGTGCGAACCATTAATTAGAATATTAAAGAATGGTAAATAAGTCCCATACAAGGGAATAATCATCAATCAGTATCAATGAAAGCATAATCCTTGTCCGATATAACAATGGGTATAGAAAAACTCTACTCAAATATAATAAGTAAATCACATCATTAGCATTGCTTTTATTCCTTTATTTTAACCCCGTATACTTAAATTCGGTGTTCAGGTGACTCTTCATCACTTAACTCATGCTAAAACCCCCAATTATGCCCATTACTCCTAATTTCGGATAAAACATTGCACAACAAGGATTCTACAAAGAATTGTAAAAAGGCCAAGCCTCCACTTACCTTAAATAAAAAAAACTCAATCAAATCAGAGTGTTTCCTTCATGCCGAGTCCTTGCTTCCGTGATATCTAATCAGATATGTACTAGGTATGAGAAAATATAAAGTTTGAAACCCATATTGATAATTAGAATTCGGGTCCACAATCGACCCCAAAAAATAGAAATTGTAGGTCAAAGGATTTTCTAAAATTTTTGTCAAAAAAACAAGTTCCCTATGTTTCAAGGATCATAAGTATGAAAATTCATCAAAATTGAAGTAATAATTGACCCTCAAAAGTAAAAAAAACAATATGAAGGTTTTTCTTACAATTTCTAATTTTTATACCTTGAAATCACCAAATTACATGTTAACATCAAGGAATTATTACCGGGTAATCAATAAATTAGCATTTTATAAAGTTACTCAAGTAATTCCCCTCAAAAACTATCCTTGAATTCACCCACAAGAAATCTCTCAAAGTCAAAAATGCTGAAAACGAGGAAGAGGGCTCGTCAACAGTGATTTTAATCACTGCCCATTATGTCTCACGTGTTTAACTCGATTGCGATGGAAAAATTTTTCTGGGCCTACTCCTTAACTCTATGTGATGATTAGGAGGTCAAGCAATCGTAATGACCTACAAATTACCCCTGCGCAATCACGATGAAGGTTTTATCTTTCACTAGCAACTAAAACATGACAACAAAGTGTAGGAAATTATAACTTTGACTGGTCCCTCGTGATACGTTTGGGACCCCAATCACTCAAACCATATATGCTACCCCACTAAATTCGATGATCTAAATTCAATGAAACTATCACAATGTGAATATGAGGTATTCTTGACCCGATGCCCACTAAGGTTACTACGCATGGAAACTTTACTAAAAATGTGAATTTTCCCTCTAAACTTCTGAAAATAATTTTGAACCTTCTCCTAGCCCCAAAATGTCCAACTAAATCCAATGAAATTAATGGAATTTGAATATGACTGTCTGATGATCAAATGTTGACCAAGGTCAACCTTTGGCCTTAAAACTCAAGCTTATTCCATCAAATGAGATCAACAGGAAGGGTATAAAACTAGAAATGAAGGTCCTCCTAGGATAATTTTGATATTTCAAAGATGATGGAACTAATGGAATTCTGTTTTGAGACTCCAAACTCCAAATAATTCTAAATATATCAATGCAAAGGCTCCTAAAAACTAAAAACCTGTTGAAGATCACATCTTTTAGCTCTGATCCGAAATCAAACCCTATAAATTGAATAATTATGACTCGAAGAAACTCTTGAAAAAGGGAAAATGGTAATTTTATGTAAAATAAAATACAAAATTGACCTTCAGTGTCATTATAGTAATCATACCCAATTCCAGGTTTATGGCCTAAACTAAAACAAGTAGAAAATACAAGAACCGGGTGCCCAATCAATAATAGGGTCTAAAATAATTTTGGAAAATTATTCATTAGCATCTAATATCAAGAAATACTCTTTCAGTAACTACTTTATGATGGTATTAGCCATTAATATCTTAAAACTATCTCTTAAGGCCATGCAAGGTTTTAAAATTTGTGATATTGGGCTCTTTCCCATAAAATAATAGAAACCAATATAGATAAACCATTTTTCAAGATGATGCTACACAATCACAATAAACAAATACATCATCGTCCTACCGGCCTTAAATAGGCTCAAAAAGCTCTAAGTAGATAACAATCAAACATCAATGCCCGAGACTCGTATATATTTCCAATAACCTATCATACTATGTTTCAGAGTCAATACAAAGCCTACTCAGGGCTGAAAATAGGTAACCATAATATCTACACAAATATCAAAGCAGAAAGCAAAAGAATCAAATTAAAGAAGTAGTCAAAGATCAAGGGTACCATCCTATATAACCCAACCCAAAGATGATAATTAGTACAATTATACCCAATATATAACTAGTCTAAGATCTGTAAGTCGTAGACTATTTATTTCTTGAACAAATCTCACAAACACTGGTTTCAACTCGACCTACCCCAAAAATCTTCAAATGATCATTAACTATCAAAATCATAATCTAAATTTCAAAGGAATCTAATGATATTCATATTTCTATGATTCTGGTTGGTCAACATCCAGCTAAAATAGTCCAATGGGCCCTACATCTTAAAACTCTGAACAAAAGATATCAATAGGTTCCTCTCTATACAAGGAACACATACCCAAAATTTGGGCTCAAACTGAATCAAGAATAAGCTAGAATTCATCAAAAAAGTGAAGAACAACATTGGGAATAATATGTAAATTTGGGGATCAAATTCAATGAATCTAGAGGGAAAACTTACCAATAATTGATGGAAAATGACTATAATCAATACTTGATACTCAACAAGAATAAAAATAAAATCCCATGAAGAATCAATGGTGAAAAACCAATTTCAAGTAAAGAAGATGGGTTTTGAATGCTAAATGATTGGGGTTTGAAATATTTATATTGCTAGGTAATGCTCATCACGATCGTATGGAGGATGATTGTGACATTCAAGGAAGTCAACCTTTATGATCACATTAACTAGATACGCATCACAAATAAAAGGAACAAGAATAGAACTATGTGATTGTCTCGACCTAGGGTCCCGATTACAATGGAAGAAGAAACAAAATCACGCAATCGTGTGACCTTAAAGGGCGAGAGTGAAGGAGAAATAAGCAGCGACATGTGATAACATGGCTCAAAGCTACAATCAAAAAGAAGATGCTGGAGATGCACCAGCAATAGTCGAATAGCTAAGAATCAACAAAAACATAAACACCAAGTAAAGGTTCGGGATAAGTTCAGAAACCAAGGAACACAAACCAAATATGCAAATTTCATTAAAACAACATTCTATACCCAATGGCGCAGACAAAATTCCAATACGAGATCATTTTAATCAGATGTTGACCAAGGTCAACACTAGGCCGAACATTAAAGAAATTCAAATCAAAAACTCAAAATGAGCCCAGTTATTAGGGACCCGAACTAAAATATAACCTGAAACTCGACATTCCTGGAGTTGATAGTGTATTCAAATTTTTAATCCAACATTTTAATGATTAAAATTTGATTGAAGTCAAACATTAAATCCAAAGCACACAAAATGTGCAAGAAAAAGATAAAATCACAATGAATGCCTCCGGACCCTAACCAAGAGCCCATCTAGAAAAAAGTTAATGTTCTAGAGCTAACGAAACTATTGATTTGATTTTGAGTTTGTTTGCTAAGGATTTTGAGTAAAACCAATGATTTTAAAAATTTAAGGCTCTCAAATAGGGGTATAGATGCAAAAATTCGAATAAATGGCGAAGGCACCAAATCACCAGTCCCAGCAAGTCATAAATTACTTAGGGCTTCTAGAAAAAATCTCTAAGATGCAAGGAAAGCACATAAACACCAAAATAACCAGAAGGGTCATTACAACATCTACCACTAACTTTTAACCCCGTAAGACAGAAAAGAAAAAGGAGGAAAATGATTGAAACTCTAAAATATGGTGATACAAACCTCACATAACCCACTCGATCACCTGAGATATCTCTAAGGCTGGGGGATACTTAGATAACCTTGACTGGAAGAAATGTAAAAAATTCTAAATTCCCTGGTATCTCAAAACATGAATGATCCTATGGTTTTCTACAAGATCTAAAACCATTACCAAAACTGAACCAATTTCATTCAAAATACCTAAATACACCACCACGCTAATAGAAGAAGAATTAGAATGAATGCCCAAAGGATCCCAAAAATATATATCAACGCAAATGCTATATCATCTAAGCCCAATCTATGAGAGCACTTAACATAATCAATATATACAACCTAGATCTAAATTATCAAATCATTTAATAGGATATTTGTTATGCCTATTATACTCAGTCATGAATAGTGAAACTTTTAATACTTCAATAATAACAGTTACCTTAAACAAACTCTAACAAAGGCCATAAATTTAACTACAATCCTTCAAAAATACAATCACCACTTGCAACACATCCTCTAGGCTACTAAGCAAGCTAAATATCAAGGTTTGGTACAGTAGGAACTAAAACCACATGTGACTGAACAATCTCTTGGAGATAACCTGAACCAAGCCCTCATTACAAAAGGAAACTAAACTATAGACGTGAGAAGACTCAATCAATTAATTAGCAAGACTAGTAAGTACTGACCTGCTTCTACTAGGAAGGCATGTTGTAGACCCTAGTAAACCTCACCTTTACCTAACATAGATAGAATATACAAAACAATAGCCTTCGATAGTATCAACTACCCCATTCTCAAAATTAAAACATATCCCTTGAACCCCTTACTCCTACAGCGACCCCGCTAGTTTCAAGTTCCAGCACCCCATATCGAATTAACCATATGCTTTGGTCCTCTAATTCTAACATTGGCAAATATTTTCAACCAAGTCTCAAAGCTAGTCACACTACCACTAGAGAACTAGATCACAAGTTAGAACGGTTCCTGGAGTTACATGGTGAATAAATGCAATACTATTATAATTCCCAACTACTCTTTTCAACTCAAATGAAGCTTGAGTCACTAAGAAGAAAATAACTTGATCGGGCCATCCACAATAATCCATCTATTACGAATTTTAAAATACAAGTGTTGGATATGGTCTACTGTCATGGCCCAATTTCTCAGATCATGATGGAACCTACTATTCCACTAGTAGGAGAACCAACCCTGTATCCTAGAATCGATCTATAGGCTACTATAGAAAATACCAACATGTACAATCATAATAAGTAGTAAGAGAAGGAAAAGAGATGGAATAAGAAATAAAACATATATAAGTAGAGTGAACAAACCTCCTAAGACCTGGTATCAGTATATATAGAGCCACCGAACGTACAGAGTACAAAGTATATATTAATAAGTCTAAAGTATGTTTCTAAAAATACAAAAGAGACAAAATACATTAGCTAACTGATGCAGGCAATAATAGGTCATCTGAAGTGCACCCTATATCTTTAAAAATAGTAGCAAGGAGGCAAGAACAAAAATTTCAATGGTGGGAACTAATACCCGGATCTGCATGGGGAGGACACAAGTGTGGTATGAGTACAACTCACTAAAGTAACAAGTACATAGCTTCATGGGCCCACTTGGCACATAGCAAGTATAATCACAGTAAATAATAAGAATAGAAACAAAGCAGGTCCCAACTAAGTGGAAATGGGCGGTGTACCCATAAATATAAGAATATAGAAAGGAAGGATATAACAAATAGCAACATGCACAACTAAGCTCATAAGATAAGGATAATCTGTAAGTAAAGCTACAACTAACACTAGCAGTATGTATAAATAATAATAGCAGATAAAACCCTTCCAAACCCCCATAAGAATGGAAGAGTACACACATGTCACACTCACCCTTCTGGCATCCTCATATCAATTGCCTTAATATATCAGTATCATCGCACCATAAATCTTGAAAAATTAGTACCACCAATCTTAACATCTTAGATAAACTGGATCGAGATCCAATAAATGTGAAGTAATAGAAAACGTTTGTACTCTCTGTCGAAGTAAAGTCGAACTCAAGTGCTACAGTAATATTAAATGACAATACTTGGTGCCAGGGTATGAAACATGATCTAAATTAAGTAGAGAAAATAACATTGGGTGCCCAACGCACACTCGAGTCTAAAATGAGTAGAAAAACCATTTATGTTATTATTATTATTCAGAAAATCCCATTCATTCTAGTTTTAGCTATTTTAGTAAAATTATATGAAAATTAGCCTTCAAGGACAAACAGTGTTAGGAAATGGTGAAAATATTCCCCTAGCCTCCTTATGCACACTCAGAAGCTATACCTCACAGTTCTCACATTGTACGAATGCATCAACACAAGTAATATATATAGATAACATATGCCCTGCACAAGCTCAATCTAAGTAATAGCTAGCAACACATAACAACCATCCTAAACCTGAGGCAAAACCCCAAAGTCAACACATGCAATAGCATCCTTCTACTTCTATTATTACCTTATGGCCACCATAAGGCCAATACTAGGTCAAGATATCGTATTACACTGAGCACCTTCAGAAAGAAAGAGATTGAGTAGAATATAATAAGCAGTCAAGGGTCATGATATCTACCTAGTATCCAAACCATGGATGGTATTTAGCATAATTACACAAGCTATTTCCCCAAAGTAAACGTAAGGAGACTTCCTGTCGTTCGGTGAATACCAGGTTGCAACATACAAAGATTAGCTTGTCTAAGGAAAAACACCCCAAAACAACCTCAAAACTAATAAAATATGAATCTACCAATCAAGATTATGCTAATAATATAAATTATGCTAAATTTTGGACTATGCCAAAAATTAAGCCTACGATGGGCAGCCCAGATCTGCTAATCGGTCCTAGAGATGAACATCGCAATCGAGTTCCCGAAAACCCCAAGAACTCATGCTTCGAAAATGACCATTATAGAGTAAGAATTGGCCTTCAAAATACCTAGAGAAGAAGCTGGAAAAGGTTCGAAACTTTACATAATTTAAGAAATGAAAGAATTACGTACTAAAATGACAATGAGGGGTCTTCTACGGAGTAGAATGTAGTAAAATTTACAACCTATAAGCCGATAACCAATTGAAATTCAAGAATTTAAAAAAATTATGAAGAAATCACCAAGGCCTTCAATGGAGGATTCCATTATTTTTATGGAAATTACAAGTTGGAAATTGTCACGACCCCATGTCTCGGATCATGATGGTACTTACTGTACCACCAGCAGCAGAACCAACCCCGTAGTCCAAAACCAACGTTACTAGAAACCCATGCTTCAAAATTAAGAATAATTTGATTGTGGGAAGGGCTCTAAAATAGCTCAGACATATTTGACTATAACGGGTCAAAGGTACAATCTTTATGGAATTAAACATTGGAATTCGGTGAATTAATCATGCTAAGTAGAAAAATACTTAGGGAATGAAGAACAATTCAATAATATATGAATTATAACATATGTTGAT
>JBDJHY010148360.1:0-12956 GCA_039654485.1 Withania somnifera | reverse complement strand
AAACTGCTACTGAATCAATGGGAAGGCAACAGAGAACCTGAAGAATTGAAACATCTTCATATCTAGAGGGAAAAAAGCAAAAACATTCTCGTAGTAGTAGTGAGAGAAATAGTATCATCCTAAATTGTTGAAATAGGGTTGTGAGAGATAAATACAAGCTTCGTGCTGCTAGGCGAAGTAGCCTTAATGTTGCACCCTAAAAGGCAAAAGTCCATCAGCCGAAAGCATCAATGGCTTAAGTTGTGACCCAAGTAGAATGGGGCACTTGGAATCTCGTGTGAATAAGTAAGGACAACCTTGAAAGACTAAATATTCCAAGGTGATTGATAGAGAAGTAACACAATGAGGGAATGGTGAAAACAACCCCCATCTGGGAGTGAAATAGAACATAAAAGCTTAAGCTCCAAAGCAGTAGGAGGAGCTAGGGCTCTAATCGTGTACCTATTGAAAAATGGAATGGAGATTTATAAGCAGTGGCTTGGTTAAGGGAACTAACAAGAGATGTAGAGAAAGCGAGTCTTCATAGGGCACTTAACACTGCTTATGGACCCAAACCTGGGTGATCTATTAATGACTACGATAAATCTTCGGTGAAACTAAGTGGAGGTCAAAACTGAATGACGTTGAAGAATCATCGAATGATTTTTTGTTAGGGGTGAAATGCCGCTCTAACCCATAGCTTGCTGGTTCTCCCCTAAACGCATTGAGGTGTAGTAGTTGACTAGATATCTAGCGGTAAAGAAGTGTTTTAGTGTGGGATGTGAGAGCAGTACAAAATCAAGACAAACTCTTAATACTATATATGACCTCAAAATTATAGGGGTGGGTCAAGGTCGTCTAGTGAGACAATTTGGGATAAGCTTCATCAATGAGAAGGAAAAAACTTGGATCACCAACTAAAGCCCCTAAATACCCACTTAGTGATAAAGGAGTTTAGGGTACAGACACATTCAGTAGCTTTTCCTAGAAGCAGCCACCTTTAAAAGACTACATAATAGATCATTAATTGAGTGTTCTTGCTTCAAAGATAAATGGGGCTAAGCAATCTACCTAAGCATTGGGAAGTAAAACTAAATCGGTATGGGAGAATTATGCCTTATAGAGAGTCCTCCACATGATTGGTGGTGGATGAAGCAAAAGAGATAATGTTGGCTTGAGTAACAAAAACATTGGTAAGAATCCAATGCCCCAAAAAATGTAAGGGTTCTTCCACAGGATTCATCCATAAAGGGTGAGTCAGGGCTTAATATCAGGCCAAATGGTATACTCAATGGATAACATGTAAATATTCATTTACTGCCCCTTGTTTGTCAATGGTGGAGGCCAATTTAGATGAAATATGGTTATCGGTTCGAGAACATAAGGTATCCTAAATTTTTTAGTGTAAGAAGGGTAGAAAAAAATACCTTGACCCAATATACAATACCAGGCGTTACGGCTTTGAAGTAAACCATGACATACTCCCAGGAAAAGCTCGAAATACTTTGAGCATGAGGGTATCTATACTCAAAACTGAAACATGTGGGTAAGTTGAGAATGCCTTAGGACACGAGACAACCCTCTCTAAGGAACTTGGGAATATAGCCCAATAACTTTGATAAAAAGGTTGCTTTTTCATAAAGGGGCTCGTAGTGACAAGGCCCAGGAAACTGTTTACCAAAAACAAAAGTCTCTGAAAAGTCTTAAAACCATGTATGGGTGATGATGCCTACCTAGTGCCAGAAGGTCAAGGAAGTTGGTGAACTGATGATAGGGGAGATGGAGAACAAAACCCTGGTGAATGGAGGTCATAACTATAACAATCCTAATGTAGAAAAAATTTGGGTATGTTCAAACCCATACACAAGTCATAACAATTTGGGAAATTTTTTGGAGAGAAGGCTCAGTAAAAATATATGTTTATAAAGATGTGGAATACCTGCACTTAGATAGAAATACCCTATAAAGCTTCACTATTCCCTGGGGATGTCTTTGGGACTTAAAACTTAGGTGGAAGGTGAAGAAGGCTTCCTTTCGAGAGGGGGGGGAGAGGGGGCGGTGAGCTATTAATGAGATACCATTCTGCAAGGGCTAAAATTCTAACTTGTTTTAGGACCTAAGGGTCAAGGGAAAGTCTTAATTAGATAGTGTATATGGTTCATTGGCCTTCAAAAAGGTAACGAAGGCGTGCAATGTTTTCCCAGGATAGACAGAGATTGGCCCTCAAATATAGAGGTAGAAATGAGATTGATTGCAAGATCCACCCATCAAATAGGGACAAAAGTAGGACTTAGTGATCCAACGGTGCCAATTTGAAGGGATTCCACTCAATGTATAAAGTTACTCTTGGGATATTAAGGTGATCTTCCCCAAGAACTCACATCGATGGGATTATCTGGCACCTCAATATCCTCTGTTTACCACATGTGGATGTAGTATGTTCCAAGGATTGGATTTTCACCCATTAAAATTTTACATAAGCAAGGTTCATAAATTTGTGAGATAGTTTGGCTTATATCCAATGTGGCGGTAAGAGCATTGATAGGAACTTTCCCTTGTATGAGAGGACAAAAAAGGATGCACCTTTGGTATACTAGTTATCATACCCATGGTAAATGCTTAGTATCAAAGTGCAGAGCGGATAACTACTGAAAGAATCTAAGTAGTAAGCATACCCCAAGATGAGTGCTCTCCTATTCCGACTTCCCTAAATCTTATGGTAGAAAAACTGAGACGACAATAGGTTTTATGTCCTTGCAAGGATGGATCAATAGATGTTTTTTAGAAATTCAAAAGAAGGTCATGACGAGACCATCTGTTTATCATTACGATAGGTGTCAAATGGAAATGTAGTGATGTGTGAAGCTGAGGCATCCTAATAGACCGGTATAGTTAAACCTTGTTCCTAAATGACCTGATCAATTCATTCAGGCCCTCTCAATATATTTTCATTGTTCAAATCATTACTAAATGAAAAAACCATTGTTCAACTCTTTGACAACATAAAAACACTAAAATATATGCTCTCCTTTTCTATTTATCCAAGGAATGGAGGGTAGAGGCTATTAGTATGCCCTCCAGTCAAGAATTGGAGCCTCACAATCACTAGCATATATAATTTTCTCTCATGTCTTTCTTCATTCGTAGTTTGATATTCTGGTTTCCTAGGCATAACGAACCCCGTCAATCCATCCCAAACTTGGTGGTTAAACTCTACCACGGTGGAGATATTGTAGGGGAGGTCCGACGGGAAGATAGCTAGACGCCAGGATAATAAAAAGCTTAGCCCCTCTAATTCTTATTACTTTTTAATATGAAAATGAAAAAGATGAAAAATAGAAAGGTTGTTTTAGTTAACCCCAATTGTGACATCCCTTCTCCTCCACTTTACACCTCAGAGAGCACCCCACATATAGAGATAAATGTGGTTTCACATCTTCTTAACCCGAAGGCTGGGGGAAGGGAATGTTCCTTTCAATAAATCATATGATTAGAGAACGTGGCAACAAAACACTGTGTTAGGGGCTTGAATTCTTCCTCTCCCAATCATTTCAACAGGGAAGTACCATTCCTCTCAGGGGTAGAAAATCCTGATCGGGATAGTAGACAAAAGGCTATAGAACTTAGGTGTGGGTCTTATGTTGAAATGCAATGGATTTTCTTTTTATATTTTTTTATTATTTATCATCAATGGGGCAAATACTTACACATAGTATGCCCGATGGATATTATTTTTTTGTTTCATGCCCAATAAATCTTCCTCAACCAAGATTGGGTAGAATAGCAGAGCAAGTATTAGTAGCATAACAAAAGAAGCCTTCCTCGTCACTAATATATTTGCTTGCAAAAATTGTGACCTCTGGGGTCAATAGATGACTGTATCAAAGATGTAGTGCTAGCACATCTATAGGGACCTCTTATCTCTTCCTTCTTTGAGTTATTCTTATGGTATAAGGAATCGAGAAGAAGGTATCAACAACTGGTTTTATTATGGGTACAAAGTTTGATATTAGCCAGATTAGTCAACATTTATTTCTTTTGATGCAATAATAGGATCTTATTTGTAACAAGAGATTTTGATCACTGGTTAATTAGTAACATTTTATTCATCAAATGTCTTGTATTGGTATTAGTCTGGATACAGCAATATCAAAAATTCCTATGGCTAGGATCTTTTATATATCTTATCTATTACCTGTATCTACTATTTAGGAAGAATATCATCACCCATTCTTATTAACAAAATTGAAAGAATCCTCAAAAATAGAAGAAAGGGTGGAAAATGAGAAGGCGAGAGATATAGAAATAGAAAATGCTTCCAAAATGAAGGGGACTAAACAAGAACAAGAGGGATTCACTGAAGTAGATCCTTATTCTTCTCCTTCCTTTGTTTGGGAAAAGGTGGGATCCGAACAAAATCAATTAAATGGAAGAAATCCAAGTGAGTTGAAAGGACAAAACAAAGGATAAATTAAACTTTCACCTTACAAACGCATGCTATAACAATATTAATAGTAGTAATAGTCCAACTTATGATTGTCAGTACTCTTATCTGAATAAAAATAACATGGAGAATCCATAAAATTTAAAATTTCAACTGCTTGATTAAAAAAAATAAAGGAACTCTTCTGGTTTCAAAAACCTCTTGTGTGTCTTCTTTTGATTATAATTAATGGAATCAACCATTTTTCTAAATAAAGAATAATAAATTTGAATATACCGTAAGAACTGAAATGTCACAATATTTTTTGACACATGTAAAAGTGATGTAAAACAAAGAATATCTTTGACATACGTGCCAAGCTTATCAACCTTTTAAAAAATGATAAAAAGAAAGATACCCTTATTGTCAATCCAAAAAGCGCTCCCTAATGAACTCGACAATCAGTGGGTTTCTTCCAACAAAAGAATATAATAAATTGATTAAGGAAATTTAGATTGACTTAAAGTTCTAGATAAAGAATATCTTTCTCTGGATATACTTGAAACAAGGAATAGATTATGTAATCATGATACTAAAAAAGAATATGTGCCTAAAATGTACAATTCTCTTTTAATTGGACTATATAGAGGAACAATCAAAAAGAATTTTCGCCTTCAATCATAAATAATAATTCTCTAGAAATTTTGAAGGAGAGAATAGACTAAACAGGATTTATACTATCTTTCTTACAAATACCGATTACCAAGAATTTGAACAAAAAGTGGATATGATTGATAAAAATCCATTATCAACAAAAATTAACGAGTTCTTAAATTTAATCAATGAATTTGGTAAAGAGCCAAAATCTAGTTTAAATATGAAAGACTCTTCTTTCTTTTTCAGATCAATAACAGGGAAGAACAAATTCATAAAAAAAATTTGTATTCAATGAAATTGATCTTAATGAAACAAAATCTAAAAAATAAGTCGATTGGAATAAAATAAATCAGTAAAAAATATACCTCGCTGGTCACATAAATTAATCACTGAATTTGACCAACAATTTGGTTAATTTAAAGATTAAGAATGGATCATCAAATTCATTTAAGAAAATCCATACTTGTAGTTATTTTTACTGCAAATAATGAGAATATGAATTCTGACCCCAATGAGGAAGTGGGTTTAATAAGTTATTCACAACAATCATATGTTTAGCGAAGTATAATTAAAGGCTCTATGAAGGCTCAAAGGCTCGAAACATCTTTTGGAAACTATTTCAAGCAAAATAACCACCACCCCCAATCTTTTTTATTTTGATATCTCGGAACTGATTAAACCAATTTTTCTAAATTGGACCGGTAAAGAGGGAGAATTAGAAATTCTAGAGTCTAGAGAATAATAAACAAAAAGAGCAATAGTAGAAGCCCGGGAGAGCATTTTTTTTCTTTGCACAAATAATAAGAGGTTACCTGTTAATAACTCAATCAATTGTTAGAAAATATATTATATTAACTTCATTGATAACAGCCAAAAATCTTTGGCCTGTGTTATTCTTCTAACTTCCAGAAGATTTGAAGGTTTGTCGGAATGCTGTCGTGAAATGTAGATTAAATATACTTATAATGGTGTTCAATTATCAGAAACAAAATTTCAAAAATTTTGTTGAGAGATGGTATTTAGATCAAAATTTTATTTCCTTTTTTGTCTAAACCTGTGCATATATATAAATTGTACCCCTCCCATGAAGAGCTAAAAATACAAAAAGATGATTTTTGGTTTTGAACAATATGGGCGATGGAAGCTGAACTTCCCTTTGGTCCCGAAAGCGTTGTTCCTTTTATTAGCCCTTTTTTAATGAACTTGATTTTTTTGGAAAATTAAAAAATAAATATTTTATAACTCTAGAAGTTTTAAAAGGAAAAAAAAGTTATTTTAAAGAGTTTCAAAAGAAACCAAAAAATGGCTTATCAAAAGTATTTCATTTCTAAAAAAATAACTTTTAAATTTAAATCCAATTGTATTAGTTAGATTCAACAATATTTGAATAAAATGAAGCGAAAAACAAAAAAGTTTATTTAATCGGTAATCAAATAATTAACAAATAATTTAGTCAAATTGAATATGAAAATTGAGAAAATTCTTTATAATAGAAACCAAAATAAAGGATTTTGACTGATAGAAAGTACAATAAAGAATAGAATAGAAAGAATTACAAAAGAGAAAAAGAAAATAACTCCAAAAATAGATGTTTCACAAGCGTACCCTATTTTTTTTCGTTGATGATGCCAGTGCTTTGTGATCATGGCTCGTGAGCCACGCAATCATAATTCACTCCCAGCCTAGCCTTCACAATCATGACCCTACTTTACATAATTGCAAAGAGCAATTGTGAACCAGATATAAATACCTAGAATTTTGCAAATTCAACATATGTTCTCCATTTTTCCACCTTTAAATTCTCTAAAACCTCCATTAAAATTCTTGGGTCTTTACATGTGATATTGGGTGGTATGGAAAATATATTTCTTCGATTATTCATCAATTATTTGTAATTTTCACTCTAATTTCTCTAAATTTTCAAATTTTGAAAGTTGATTCTTCACTTTAATTCATTTATTCTAGCTTATTTCTTGCTTATCTTGGCTTAAAATTTCGGGTATAAGTTTCCTATAAAGTGGGAAATATTTTTGTACACTTTGTTAGGAATTTTGGATTTGCGAGCCCGTAGGCCTGTTTGGACTCATTTTTTGACCCTAGCTATAATCGTAGCTTTGTGGGTACAATTTTAATTGTATTAATGCGTAGATTATTATTTTTCTATTTTCATGATTGATCAAGCTCATATGTGCTTTGTTGGAGTTGTTCGGACCTATTCTACTCAATATTTGCGATCTTATATTTGGACATAAGGTAGGGTATGGCTTACATATATTGGAATTGTCTTTGGGTTGGGCTTTCCGGGTTGGTACCCATGACCATGTCCACTTCTTTCATCTGCTCATTGGGTACATATTGGTGTTGCATTCGCGATTATAGTCACCATGTGACCCTAAGTGATCTTGATTGACTCTGGAATATAGATGGTGGGTTTATTTGGAATTTATGTAAATTTTGAACATCAACTAGCTAGTTATAGATGATGTACTATCTGCACCTGTGTAGGGCCGGCATGACTTCTTGTGATATTATTTCTAATTGAGCATATCATCATCATAAAATCTATTTTTATGCATTAGTTTTATTTATAGTTGAGATCCCATCATCACTTATTTATAAACATTGCATGGCCTTATGGTCCTATTTTAATTATTATGAGATTATAATAAGTATTTTTGAGATGTTTTACCAATTTTCTATGATAAATGAGACAATGAAGACATAATCTTTATTTTGGAATACCACTAGAATTGATGATGATCGAAAGCTAGACATTGATGATTTATACTGGATTTTATCCTCAGCGATGCCCGAGCATTGTACAATGATGAGTTATATAAGTTTTAGTCTCGGTTATGCCTAAGAAACTACTTTGATGATTATAGTGATTTAGACCCAGTGATGCCCAAGCACTTATGAGTGCATTTATGTTATGAGAGTAAAGTTTGGATTCGGTTGAGTATTGAGATAGTATGCAGTGATACCCAACATGGACCTTGCCAACCGAGATACTATGCAATCGGAGGAGGGGTATATGGGGGAGTAGAGGTAGATGGGGAAGTCCTTCTAATTTTCCTGCTTACCGGACCTATAGGTATAGGAGAAGGAGCATACACATTTACTTTTTGCATGCATCAGATCATTTTTCATATTATATTCTTGAATGTTGTTTGTTTGTACTCTCCGCTAGTATGGGATGCCAAAGGGTTTGCATTCATCTCTAACTATTTAGTTACTTATTATGCTAGTATAATGTTATTCATCATATATATCCTGTTATTATATTTTCATATTTCTTTGTTGTTACATTTGTGGTAGTTATCCTTTCTTCCTGATTCCATTATTTGAGGTTACTGATATACCTCCATTTTTAGTAATTATTTGTATATCTTAGTTGATGAGAATGAATTCAGGTATATTCTTTCCTTTGTATGGATGAATGTTCCTTTTCATATTTAGTTATCTAGGATACTTATTTTCCTTTTTTCTTTTAGCTAGTTGCTATGTTGCTCTACTTGTTTAAGTTTTGTGACTTGTATTCTTCTTGTCTATTTACTGTTCTTATTTCTTATGTGAGCCCGGTCGGCTGATGATGCCTACTGGGTATTCGTTGTTTTGGTACTCATACTACACTTATGCATCTTTTGGTGCATACTTTAGTATGAGTGGTCCACACTGATTCTTGATTTGGGATGAGATTTTATTTCTTAGGTAGATGATGGATTTTTGTATCCGGATCTGATCTTTTACTTTACTTATGCTTCTTTATTTTATTTTATTTGGAGAAAGACATTGTAATTTTTTATTTTAGACATTGTACTCTACTTAGTGGCTTATGTATCAGATACCGGGTTTTGGGGGATGATATTTGACTTGAATTAGACTTCTTCTTATACATGTCCCTTATTATTTCTTCTCTTCTACTTTTAGTTTATTAATCTTGCATTTATTCCTTGTTGGTTGGTTCTCCTACAGCGGGATGTAGGTGCCCGTATGACTTGAGAAATCAGGTCATGAAGAATTGGTATCAGATCCAAGGTTCATTGGTATCCTTGGTACATGAGCTAGTGTCTAGTAGAATTATGTAGATCTGGTGCGGAGACATTCATATCCTATCTTCTGAAGGCTACAGGGACATCATTAGGAATTCATTCTCTTTTCACTTTTATGTTAAGTGCTTATCATTAATTGTATCTTAAAATCTCATTTATTCTTGTTCACTCTTCTGCAGATGCCATATACACGATCTTCAGCAACGGAAGGAGACAATGCACCTTTTGCACCACTAGTAGAGTACCAACTAAAAGTTGAGCCCGTGGTAAGTGCTGAGGTCGAGGACATTCTAGAGTAGTAACTCCAACTAGAGTAGTATCACTCGTTAGAGCTACATCTATCGAGCCTGATCCCTTACCAAGTCAGCAACCACTGAAGGTGCATGGATCAGTTCAGTTTTCTCCATTACCTTCACCAGTTCTAGAATTGACTCTAGAGATCAGGGGTTTCTTATTACAAATTTTTGGTATGATGGGTCATCTGAAAGTTGGGGTGCAGACTACTTCCCTAATTTCTTTCATTCCATGTGTGCGATAGACACCAAGTATTTATGGTTTGGAAGTTCCTCCAGGATGCTAGTGATGATTTTGCATCTCCAGAATTGGTACCTTTATTAAAAAATTTGTTGATGTTTTCCCGATCGACCTTTCTGTCCTACCAACTAAGCGAGATAGTGACTTTGGTATGAGTTAGAGCTGAGAACTAGACCCATTTATATCTCTCTTAATTATATGGTACCTTCTGTGCTGAGAGAGCTCAAGTCTCACCTTCATGATTTGTTAGATAAGAGTTATATTTGGCCTAGTGTTTTTCCTTAGGGTGATCCTGTTCTACTTGTGAAGAATAAAGATGGTTCTCTACACATGTGTATTTATTATAGGTAACTTAATAGTGTGACTAAGAAGAAAAAGTATTTTCTGCCTGTATTGATGATCTATTTAGCCAGCTTCAAGGTACCACAATCTTTTATAATATTGATTTGAGATTGGGTTACCATCAATTGAGGATCAAGAGAGAGGATATACTAAGTACAATATTTAGTTCCTTGTAATATCTTTTGGGTTGACTAATGCACCTGCAACCTTAATAGATTTGATGAACCATGTGTTCAGGCCCTACCTTGATTCCTTTATGATTGTGTTCATCGATGATATCTTGATGTATTCAAGGAGTATAGAGGATCATGAGCATCATTTATGGATTTTCCTTCAGACTTTGAGAGACCATCAACTTTATTCCAAGTTCTTAAAGTGTGGGTTTTGGCTCGAGTTAGTTGCTTTTGTTGGACATGTGGTGTCCAAGGAGGGTATTGAAGTAGATTCAAATAATATTATAGCTATCGTAATTTTCCTAGGTCGAATACTCCTACTGAAATTCACAGCTTTGTTGGCTTGCTAGTTACTATCATCATTTTGTTGGAGGGTTGTATTTTATAGCAGCTCTATTAACTAGATTGACTAGAAACGATGTTACTTTTCGATGGTCCAATGAGTGTGAGACATGATTACGGAGGCTTAATACTATCTTGACTAATTATCCTATGTTAACATTACCAGTTGAGGGATAGAGTTTTATAGTTTATTTTGATGTTTCTTGTGTTGGTATGGATTATGTTTTGATGCAACAGGTGGCATTATCCCTTATGCTTCTAGGTTACTTAAGGTTCACATGCTCAACTACCCCACGCATGATTTGGAGTTGATAGAGGTAGTCTTCACACTTAAATATTTGGCACCACTACTTGTATCGATCTTAGTGTGAGACATTTGCCGATCACCATAGTCTTTAGTACATCATAAGTCAAAGGGAGATTAATGTTCGTCAGCGTAGGTGGATCAACTTACTGGAGAATATTTCTAACTTGTATCATCTGGGCAAGAGAATTTTTAGAGGATACCTTGAGGCGCAATTCGATAAGTATGGGTAGCTTGGAAGCTTTATCAGTTGTTGAGAGGTTGTTATCCTTAGACATCCGGTCTTTGACTAACCAATTGATCAAAATTGAGTTTATAGATTCAGTTCGTGTATTTTCTAATATTGAGGCCCATTCTTCATTGATTAATTAGATTCAACAATGCCAATTTGAGGACCCATACTTGGTTGATATTTGTGATTAGTTGTTATTGGGTGAGCCCCACAGAGCTACCTTGGGTACATATGGTATTTTGAGGTTTAAGGGACGAATTTGTGTTCCTAAAGTTGATAATTTGATCAAACTGGTCCTCCATGAGTCCCACAGCTCCCTATTTTCCATCCATCCAGGTGCAGGAAATATATATAGCAATTTGAGGTAGATTTACTAGTGGAGGGGTATGAAAAGGGACATTGTGAGTTTTTTTCTTTATGCTTGAACTATCAACATGTTAAGTTTGAGCACTAGAGACCAGGTGGTTTGATGCAGTGGCTTCCCATTCCTAAATGGAAGTGGGAACATATCACTATGGATTTCATTTTAGGCTTACATTGGACACCTCATAGCTATGATTTGATTTGGGCTATTGATGACAAGTTGACTAAGTCCGCGTACTTCTTCATGACCCAATTTATCAGGTTATGTGGAACCTACATCCCACCATGGGAGAACCACCCAATAAGTATTCTCAGTAAGAATAATAAACTAAAAGTAGAAGATTTAATATAAATAAGAGACAAAGATAAATGAAAGTCTATAAAAGCCAATAACAACCCCAAAACCTGATATATGTTACAAGAGCCACAAAAACAAAAGTAAAATATCTAAAATGGAAATACAATTTATATCTCGAAATTCAAAAACATAATTAGATATAAAGAAAGGTAAAATGTATTCTCCAGACACCAGGAGCCATCATTTACCTCTACAACAAGATCTCAGCAAGAATCCAAAATCTGTGCGGACCACTTGTACCCGTATCTGCACCAAAAGATGTAGAGTGTAGTATAAGTACCAAGAGCAATCAGTACCCAGTAGGAATCATAGTCTCAATGGGGATATATAAGAAGTAAAACTAGTAAATAGAAAAGAGAAGCAAAAAATTCATAGAAGTCAACAAGGATCACAAACATGGAAGGCTAGATAACAAGATATATATAGCTAAAATATCCTAGATACTAGCTACGGCAAGGAAGATTTAGGAAAACATGTGAAAGAACGTACCTGAAATCCATGCTCAACTAGTAAGAGATGTAATTAACTTGGAGCTTACTTGTCCTATGAAGTCAAGCTCACAAATACATCATAAAAGATACCCGTACTGCTCCAACTTTCCAAATATGGGAAAAAAACTCCAATGATCATGCCACTATAAAAATAATAATCTACATGTTAATAAGAGTCCACCGATAACCATAAATCTATAAAAATAGTCGGGGTCAAAATATGGGTCAAAACAGGCCTACGAGCCCTGAATATAAAACTCCAAATAAAAGGTATTAAAACGTTCCCCATATCATGGGAAAGTCGTACCTAATATTAAGAGCTAAGATGAGCAAGAATTGATCTTGAATGGGTGAAATAAAGTGAATAAGGCACATCAGGAATTTGAAGAATTTTGGGTGAAATTTTAAAGAAATTAAAGTGGAAACTTACCAATAAGTGAGTAATAATTTAATAAATCAAGTTTCTAGCATCACTTAATAACTTGTGTAACGACCTAATAACTTTAATGGAGGTTTTAGAGTCTTTAAAGAAGAGAAACGATGAAGAAATGGCTAAAAATTGAGATTTCAGCTTTTTATACCGGGTCATAGTCCTCCGCACCGCCGATGCCAAATGCTAGGAAAGTAGTTAGTGTTGTCAGCGTTGTGCCAGTGTGATCTCAATAAAGGAAATAAGGGAGGGAATTTAGCACTGTCGGTGCAATCA
>JBDJHY010148349.1:0-12956 GCA_039654485.1 Withania somnifera | reverse complement strand
TAACAATGACGTAATCAAACTCTATCCCTTTCCTTTCAAATCATGTCAGAAATTGCCTCAAAGACCATGTTTCATGTCAATGATCAATATGTATTAATAATGAAAATATCATACGAATTTTATGGAAAAGAGATACAATATCACTTAATAATAAACAGGGAAACTAGGCACACAAAACAAAGAAGAATTCATACTAATCTCAATTAAATCCCTTGAAGGGCACAGAATGTGATATGTGACTAATTACAAATAATTGTAACCAAGAATCTTCTGGTAAAATAGACATCTCAATCCATAAGTTCCTACGTCCAATTTTATTACCTTTGTTTTATACCCTTCATACTTGACCTAGTATCCGTGTGAAATACTATTCACATCGCCCACATAGATACCCCCAAATAGTCTTCATTACCCCCATTTTAATAAAATAGTACATAAATATCTAGGACACATTGTAAGAGAGTTAAGGTCCTTCACTTGCCTTAGTATGAAAAAAAAGAATCACACATGAGCCTTTTTCTTCCATTGAGCTTCTGAATCTACAAAATCTATCAAAATACAAGCTAAGCATGAGAAAATATGAACATTGATAGTCATATTAATATTTAGAAAACCAGGTTCAAAATTGCCTAAAAAAAATAAAAATTGAGATTCAAGGGTACACTTTGATTTTTTTTAAATAATGATACCCATATTTTTTAGGATCACTAATATGAAATTTCATCAAAAAGGGGATACAAATCGACCTTTAAACTCAATTTTTTCTCTAGTCATGGTTATCCAAAAAATATCTCCAAATTTTAAATTTGAAATTTATCAAACTTATACTAAATAATGAAATGATTTGTGGGTAACAAAGGTTTGATGATTAAAAATCTTAACCAAATTCACAGCCTCAAATCTATCTTTCAAAATACCCCAAAGTAAGCTCTCAAAGTATAGAAATGAAATGTGGGAAAAAAAATTATTTTTAGGGACTTTAAGTCCCAACTCACTATTTTAGCCACTACTAAGTGATCAACATACTTTTAATACAATCATAACTACCAACTATAGGGCCTATGCGATCTTGTTACCGAACATGCGATTGCGATGCTTGAACATGTAGACTTACACAACCACAATAAAGATTCATATAATCATTTCTATCAAGACCAAAATCAGGTCGTGATGCCACCTGTCCTAACCTACCTATACAAGTAAGACTCACAACATTATAAAGGGTAAATGCAGAAAATAATGAAGCAACGAGAAGAAAAAAGGTATAGAACAAAAATCAAACTAATAATCCTCTTAAAAGATGGAGTCATATTGTACAAGCCACTAATAGATAAACAAGATTTTGATACCATAATAGTCTCAATGTCTCCAAATCCCATAAAATAGAAATAAAGACATAGATAATGGAATTCCATGATGCATGTCGGATAAAAAGCACCTACCTCTAGAACTCTCAAAAGTACACCTTGGACTGCAATCCGTGGAAAGGTCAATCAAGGTGCTCCAGGCTCAAAACTTATATAAGTGTAGAAAATCAAGGTAATTAGTTCAAAAATAAAAAACTGGTACACAGAGAGTATCCCTCGATGGCCCTAAAATAAAGTGGTGACAGCTCAACCAGAATGCTCCTATAACACCAAGCTGCAGAAATACCATAACGAACAATTTATATGAAGGATACATGGCATAGGGAGAAAATAATAAATAAAATAAATACATAACAAAATGAACAGTAATTAACTAATAATAGAAAATAATCTAATCATTACCAATTCATAGACTATTAATGTAATTAAGCATCAATACTTCCTCAACAAGCATCTAAGTAACTAAGTAGTTAAATCGATAACGTATCCAAAATAAATAATATATAAGTATCTAAAGAACACCATCATCCTATCCCGAGTGTAGGCCTCCCCAATTGAGTCAACTCAAAACTATTGGGTATCCTCATTAGTTATGCAATAGGATGGCAAAGGGAGTCCATCATTACTCATCTTAGTCCCCAATACACAAGTCCACCTGTGGTAGGAATGGTACATCCAACACAACAAAATACTGGACTAGTGGATGGGATTCTAAAGGGAATGGGATAAGGTAAAGGAACATTACTCAAGACTACATCCTTGTTATTCCCTAAAAAACAAGTCCATCAGTGATTAGAAGGCTACATCCAATATTACCGAGAAATGGAACAGTGGGGTAGATTCTAAAATAACTAGATATAATTAAATGTTGTAACTCATAACCAATCAATTACAATTGCATAAACAATCCATAATTATCTTATAATCGAGCCTAGGCATCAAAGATTACTAATCTGTATCTTACTTTATTGCTCTACTTACTCCCCAACTTACAAGTCCATACGAGATACGAAGGGTACATCCAACACTTTTAATAAATGGACAAGTGGGAAGAATTATAAATTTTTAATCCAAGATAAACTAATAATTTAACAAACTAATGCATTATCACGAAATCCCAATCATTGTTGTATCAAAGTGTAGCTCCTCCTTCACAAGTTAAGATGTGACTTATAGTAATATCTCACTCATTATCTGCTAACTCGAAGGAGTCCTTTACATCCATATTAGTTACAAATAAAAAAGTGTACTAGCAATTGGAATGGTAAATCCAATGTTCTTGAGAATTAGACTAGTAGGATGTGTTCTAAAAGAATAGGCCAAACTAACCATAAAAAACTAATTGTGACCCATTTACTAGTCTTGTTTCATTATCATTTAACCATAAACCTTTCCTTTCATTTATCATAACTAGGAGGCTCTTACTTGTAGGCGTGTAATTTCATGGATCAAGGTTTCCCAGGTATTTCTCGTTCTTTTTGCCTCTTCTAGATTATGTAAGAAGTTTGATTTACTTTAATTTAAACCTTGTTTTCTCCCTTGATTCCTTATCTTTTAATGATTTTTGGTCACAAGTACCCTGAGCTGAGGACTTCCTGCCGCATGCTTACTTTATTTTTTCAGCTGTGGGCCTATTTTAGGACCCATTTTTTGACTCGGTTTGCTAATTTCAATATTGGTCCTGTCCATTATGTATTAATCCTAAGATTTGTAATTTAATAGTTTTAAGTGAATTTGGCTACATTTGGAGCTTCGGGTCTACAATGCATGCATTTTGGGGAGTTTCTTCGATGCCCGATAGACTAGGATTTTTATATAGATTTTAGACTAGGCTATTATTTTGTGCTTATGATTACCTTATAGTAATGTGGTTGGGATTTTTGTTGATCGTTATATGCTATTGACTTGTGATTACCTTATTGGTTTTTGGGGGCTCGTGGAAGGGCATAGAGGATTAAGGTTTCTATGCCCGGGTCCTAGCCTCACAATGTAGGGGCCAAAGACCTTTGGAAGTATTCAAGTTGTCACTCTATAAGTGTTTTAAAATGAGCTCATAGCTAGTGGACTTTGGCCGATCTTAAACTCCGGATACTTTTCATTTTTTGTTATTATTAGCATTGTTTTTGCTATGTTGTAATAAGGCATCTATATATTATTGTTTGGCACTGAAGGGGAACACACCCTACATTTAATTAGATTCACAGTCCTCCATGGTGTAGCCCTTGAGTTTGGCACTGCTGGGACACATTCCCTACATTTGATTAGAGGCGCAGTCCTCCGGGGTGTAGACCTTGAGTTTTTAATTGACGGGCACAAACCCTATATTTAATTAGAGGAGCGGTCCTCCAGGGTGTAGACCCCTAAGATTAGTACTGATTGCATACAGACCCTATATTTCATTAGAGGAGTTGTCCAGGTGTAGAACCTATGTTTGACATTGATGGGCCAGTATATTTGATTAGAGGAGCAGTGTTTCGAGGCGTAGACCCTGAGTTTGGTACTGATGGGGAACAAACCCTACATTTGATTAGAGTCTCGATCCTCTGAGGCATAGACCCTTAGTTGGGAACAAACCCAATATTTGATTAGAGGCACAGTCCTCCTGGGCGTAGACCATGAGTTTGGCACTAATGGGGAAAAAACCCTATATTTGATTAAAGACACGATCCTATTAGATCCTGTGTTTGGAACTAATGGGACATAGCCCCTACATTTTGTTATATGTGTAGTCCTCTGGTCCGTAGAACTTGAGTTTGGTACTAATGGGGCACATACCCTATATTAGATTAGAGGTGCAGTCCTCCAAGGTATAGACCCTGAGTTTGGAACTATTTGGGCTTAAATCCTACTCTCGAGTGTTAAGCATGATCCTCCGAGTTGCAGAGGCCCTAAGATTGGCACCTATTGAGAGGATGGTGTTGGCACTACATGATACTGCTCTATTTTACTTTCCTGCATTCCTGTGTATTACCTTCGTATTATTTGTGCTCACCGAGCTTAAGGGAGAAGTGACGGTGGGTTTTGTTTTGCTGTTTGTACTTACTGGTGGTATGGGACACCAAGTAGGTTTTGTGTGTTTATTTTCTGTTCCTTAATTAGTTGTACTCTACCATTCAATCCTTTATTCATAGTATATATATATATATCCCTTATTCTTAGTTGGGTCTTCGCTTAGGTGGAGCACAGGTACGTTTTCTTACTTTGATTTTGGGTTTTCGAGTACTTTTCACTCTAGAATGTGTTCACCATATGTTAGTTCTTGTAGATCTGTACTTGTTTTCTCAGTGTTCTTAGCTTTCTGCGTATGTATTAGTTTTACCACTTCCTGCTATCGTTGACCTATTTTACTTCCTCACTAGTATCACTTATATTAAATTTTAGCCTAGTTGGCCTATGATGCCTACTGGTACCTTGTTTGGTATTCATGCTGCACTTTTGTACTATTTACATAGTATAGATACCGACAGGGCTTATCGAAGACACTGTGATCATGTGGAGTAGATACAGCGGGTTGCAGAGATAATGGTGAGCTTTGTCTTCCAAACCAACCGTGGATTCCTTGATTTCCAGCCTGCTTTATTATGTCTAATGTATGCCCTGTGTTGTATTACTTTTGTAAGAGTTTCTTTGTATATTTATCTTTTTGATAATTTCTATAGTAGCTTCGTGAAAGGTATAGTCATCAGGAAAAGTATCCTAAAGTTTGGGTTCATCCCATATTATCATATCTCAATGGAAACTCAAGTCCAACCATGTTGGTGAAAATCCAAATCTAATTAAAAACCCAGCTGTCTCCATGTAGGCACTATCGAAAAATCATGGTGATAGTAAAAAGGATTAAGTGGGTGAGAAAATAGCTCCATACTACTCATGAGTGCAGTCATGGAAGATATGAATATATATAAGAAATCAGTTTCCAGTTATTACACTGCCAAAATCAAGGTTAAATCATGTTACCTTTTAAAACATTTAATGCATGCTAGCTTCACCGAACTAATCAATAGGCTAACTGGTTGTTGCTAATTTGAATCTATAATATGGTTGTCAAGCCCTAGTCACAAAGTACATTCTCCTAGTCCAACTATAGTCCCGATCCATGAGTAATCACACCAATGATGCCACAACTACTTATAGGGCGCCTATTAAGAGCTACGTACACTCCTAAACTGGGGGAAACATGGAGTTGTGATAGCTTAGTCCAACACAACTCAATCCTAGGCTCGCACTAGTTAAGGTACAATATCATAGCTAGGGGTGGTAACTACCCAACAAATCTATGTCCGGCTATCTATAGCCCCATGACCATACATGTTCTAGTCATACGTACGTCTCTAGTAGAATACAAACACAGGACAACCAACCTACCTAGATTGGATTTAAATCCACCATCCTAAATCAGGGGGTAATAATAAGTTCAAACCACTAGTATTATCCCCTCCCAACTAGTCTATGTTCCAGATTCAGCATATAAATAATACGTACCAAAGGTTATATTCCTCCCCCAACCATACTATGTTCCAGAGTTGACATTTGAACACGCTAATAGGGTAATATAATCCAGGTTAAATAACCAAATAATAAGCAGTGAGGTAGGCCATAGGCCAGAAGAATAAGCATATCAGGGCCCGACTACTAATACCAGCCCCGAACTATCACTTTACCATATATAGACTTCACTAATACCCAATCTAAAGACAGTAGACGACAAACTACCTAGTGCAGGTGAAAACCTCAAAAGTTGAACTAAAAAAAGTATAGAATCATGAATGATCTTGACGGCGTATGAGGCTAACAAATATGTAATCCATGATTCAAGAGGATTAAAACAAGACCCATACTACTATATAGATAGCAGCACATGAATCCCTGCCAAAAATGGGTCTGCAAACCCTATTGGCTCAAAAAGATGAAATATTTATACTAACGCTTAGAGCGCAGCTCATACATCGTATGTTAAAAAATAGGGCTTAAAATCACACCAGAAAATTAAGATATAAGTCCGAAAACTTTATGTGATATAGAAAACTTTATTATAATAGAGAAAACAAAGAAGTACCTGGTAGAAATGATTGTAGAACCTCCAGAACATGTTTCCATGGATAATAACCACAAACTAAACCCCTAAAAGAGCTTACACAAAATCATATTCCAAGAAAATTTGAGAGAAAGGGGATGAACTTTCATCTAAATAGAAAGAAATAAATATATAGAGGCTTGTCAGGCAATCACGCAATCGCGGAACAAGCCCACGTGATCGCAAGCCCTGACTGCCTTAGCCTTCACGATCTTGGTTCACCTCCACACGAACTCAATACATCCTAAACCTGGCCTACTGGATCATGGAAAAAGCCACACGATCATGATGCTTTGTCCCCAAGCCATCTTCAATTTGAATAATTGAGACTCGAAATGGAAAAGAGTCCAACTTCGATAACCCGTATATGAAAATATAATATAATCAATATTTTGGACTCAATAGAATTGAAGAAAAGGAGATTTGGGATCATATAAGTAGAGTAAGTCCCAAAATAACAATATTTGGAGAAATTTAAACTACAGAACTGACAGTTGGCCAGCCTACCGACCTTAGAAATTCAGAAACAACTAGTGGCAGCTACAATAATGTTCTAAATGAATAGAAATTGGGAATCACTAAGATGTCCCCAAGGGACATTACAATATCCACCTCTAAGAAAATTTTGATCCATGGAAGTTAAGAAAAAAGGAGTACCCGAAGCCTTATACACAAGAGAGCAAAATCCACACAATTCTTTCAACCTTCCAACAGCCTCCTCAACTATACCACGCGCCCAATGAACTCTTATGATATAAATATACATGTACTTGAGTCGTTTATATTATTTATCAATAATGGCCTCAGGATGATCGACAAAAACTATCAAATCACCTAATCAAGATGAAACATAGTGAAATGCACGGGAAACACAAGGCGTGGAGACATGGCTGTAGAAGGTTGTACCTCCTCTAACTCTAAAGGTAGGTCTAATCTATAGGTAACCCTACTAATTTGATCTGTGATCTCATATGGCCCTAATTGAGCCTACAATCATCAAGTCCTTAGTACTAAATTCCATAAGAAAAGTCTACAATCTGTGTAGCTCCTCTACCTATATTGTGCTATCTAAAACTAACCCATAAGTCTAGTTCTCTTTGTGGCATCTCGAGTCAAATTGGAAGTTTGAGGTCGAATCTCAACACTGACGTACCCACCCACTGGTGACCTGCAATATACATTATACAGAGTCTCAAATGTGCTATCTAGTTACAGGAATGATAGTTTTTATTGTAGGAGAACTCTATTAAGAACCACTAAACTCAAAGTACAGGCCATTCACATATCCTGGAGTACCTGAATAACCCAGTCTGACTGCCCGTCTATCTGTGGGTAAAAGGTTGTGTTGTATTGTACTCAGTAAATCAAGAAGAAAACCGGGTGTCTATGTATTAAATAGTAAAATTATGAACCAGACAGAATAAACATCTAAACTCAAAGAAAGTTATTATGTAAATACTCTATCATCCTACTCATACGATGATAATAACCTCAGTTCACGACTGTGAGCTCAGCTACTATTGTCTCTTATCAAAATGGTGTAACAGACCAATCCATCACGCTAACCAAGTACCCAAAACCATCATAAGAAGGTATAAACCCATCACTAGTCCAAAGGCAAGAAATCATAGTAGAAACCAACCCTGTATCCACTCATAAGGATTAAATCTGCGTGATTGAGTCATCTGATTAAGACTGGAAATAATAAGTGGACAAACGAAATTCTCAGGAACTCCATACCCTCGATCCACCACTAAAGGAGCATTATCTCTTATCATAATGGTTAAATGACCATTGAAACAACTATTAGTCACAAGCAAACATGACCAAGGAAACTTAAGATGTAATAGTTGAACCCATTTCAACCTAACTAGGGCAATAAATAAGAATAATTCTCTGGGAATCAATCCAAAAATGAAGGAAAATAAATAGAGGGAGAGAGTCATTTACCACAAAAAACTATCCACTTCGGTCCCCTATGTCCAACCAATAAAATTCATTGATGGCTCTGGTATTAACCTAGAGTTACAAAGGATATGTGCATCCGCCAGTAAGAATAAAGGAATCTGGAACCCTCTCTAAGGACTCCTACCAACCTGTCAAGATACACCAGTTACGAATAAGGTATAATCACAATATAATACTCCCATATCTAGGGAGAACTGGGTAACATGTCTATGCCGATAAGTCACTATGAACACCAGTCAACAAAAGACCCAACACAGCTATCTCACCACATCTATAGGCTACACTCTCTTATCAACTCAAACCCCTTAATAGGGTCCACCACTAAAGTTCCCTCCTCTATACGAAAAACACAAATACCCCCACAAACAAAATCCACCGCTCATGGTAGAACCAAAAAAAGGCACTCAAATATTTGCTAGGATATAGTAAGTCACGTCTAAACAAAGGGACTCAACCCCTGAACAAAAGGACCACAGCCTAACAAGGAATTACAAAAACCACCTAGGGCTAACATACAAGACTCGGCTCTCCAACAAAAGTATCAACCCAGGTGCCATAGAAGAATTACATAAAAGAGGGACATAATATCAAAGGGATAACCCAGGTGCCATAGAAGAATTACATAAAAGAGGGACACAACATCAAAGGGATAACGGTAAGGCCTAAACCTAGTCTATGATACAACATCAAAAAGGATAAGGTCACTCAAGCTAGACAAGATAAGGA
This sequence comes from Withania somnifera, assembly GCA_039654485.1. NCBI lineage: Eukaryota > Viridiplantae > Streptophyta > Magnoliopsida > Solanales > Solanaceae > Withania > Withania somnifera. Next base: position 3,821 of record JBDJHY010148349.1, on the reverse strand, counting down.
AAGTACGAAATAATTCAAAGTCCCACCCACGTCAACATAATCCAACTAGTAGGGAATAAAATAAAATCATATCCTAAATAGGGATTAAAGGTAGCTCACCCAAAACATCCTGTCCATGACATGAATCGAAGGATGGAGAATCTCCGAAAACCTCTTCTGACCTTCCTGAATAATACATTCACAATCGTGCACTTCCTAGAAAAATAACCAATCCCTCTACAGGAAAAACATGAACTACAAAGACTATCACACACCCTAACTAACTATTGATGCGAGGATGCAATTGGTGTTAACTGAATGGCCCTGTGTCAAGGTCACTCTCTAGATCAATGTACTATATTTCCACACTCATAACAAACAAGGTCATAGCCTTGGCCGAAACCACTAACTGAGCCCCCTCTGGCCACCCCAACCTTGAATCCGAGTAGATGTTCCCCTAACGGTCTGGCTACTATGACCAACATCCGCTGATGGCAAGGAGGCCTAAACCAGTCTACTACTTTGTCCCAATACTGTAGAAGAGTCCTAATATCCTTCCCATACTGACATCTCCTAGATGATCAAGTACTACTAGAAATCCCTTGACAGCACTAACTAATTTGAACACCCTTGCCTCTATTGACCTGTAAAGTATGGTCTAAATAGGCTAACTGGCCTGACCCATCTAAGTCCATTGCTAGTCTTCTGTACATCATACCATACTCACAGACTGAGTATCATCAGACACATCCTAAAAAACCAAAGGCCAGGCCAAAAAAACTGGACCTAAACTCTAGATACTCGACCCAAGCCATTATGAAAATAGTGCTCCGGGGAAGGGACAGCCCATGGCCTTATGTCTAAACTCTCCACATATGAAGCAAACCTCGAAGTTTCTCCCCTCACTTCTCCTAAATAGAATACCACAAGCCCTTACCTGCCGATGGATTCCCTATTAATGAATCCCATAGGTCTCATAAAAAGCCCTATCAAGGTGTGAAAACTGTCTAAAATATACTCGAGGGTGTGTTTATCACCAAACGGAGTGGCAAGACCAATCCTCTAAAGAAACCTAGCACCCTACTATACCTGGTAGGGTAAAGCACACTAGTATACCTATCCTCCTCATATAACATGGCTACATATTCCCAAATAGCCGAAAAGCCTTTATGAAATCTGACAAACTCGTCTTATGACTCTTCCCAAGAAGAACCCCTTAGCACCTTCGTCAGAATATTGTGCCCTGAAGGACTGATATACTAGTAACTCCTGTTGGAGCCTGAGTGGCTCCCAAACCCTGTGTTTGATTATATGGTCTCGTAAAGCTCGATTCTAATTTTGAAGCTCGAGGAATGCATGTGGGAACCTCACTGGGACCCATCAGTGGCCTCTTCCTATTCATCTATAAGGATTATGGTCAAATAAGGTGATAAGAAACCTAATGCATATACATCATATGTAAGGGATCAAAAAGTGATTGTTTCCTAAAGAATGTCTTGTAGCCTCCCAAAAATAGGATATAGACATCTACATATCCCTTTACAGGATCCTACCAATCACTTGCTCCTACAGCCAGACACACTGATAAACCCAGGGCTCTAATACCACTCTTTCATGACCCAAAAATTAGGTTGTGATGGGTCTACATCCCACCTATAGAAAAGCCCAACCCTAAACCATAGAATAAAGTGATGGATCAGTACAAAGAATCAAGAGAAAATAAAAGGGATATTAATAGAAGAAGTAGAAGCAAAACACAAAAATACACTACTTAACATAACTTTCCAGAACCTAGTATCATGGCTGTAGAGCATCTATATACAAAAAAATTCAAAAATACATCCTACGATAGGAAAAACCCACAAATAGCTATTTGAATCCAACTAGGACAACTGTGAAGATACAAGGAGGATAGGCTAGCATGAACGTTGACTGCTCACCTAGTCTCCTGAATAGCACTATGTTAATCTGGACGATCACGTCCATCCTGATAACCTGTACTCAGACATGCATCAAAAATATGTAGAAGTGTACCATGAGTACAAAAAATAATGGGTAAAAGTAAGCATAAGCAACGTAAAGGGCGACTAAAAGTAACTTGGGCACTAGCACGTAATGTATAACAGGAAGGGCAATGTAATGACCCTCATGGTCACTTATGATGAATAAGTGATGTTTTGCATTCTAGATCATTCCAGAAGTTTTCCCAAGTTATTTATGACTTGCTGGGACCGACAGTTCGGATCCCTGGCGACTCGGTTGAGAAATATCTCAACTTCCCTATTTTAGAGCCTTAAATTAAGTATTCGTTGACCAAAGTCAACTTTCCTTAAAGACAAACTCAAAATTAATTTTTGACAGTTTTGTTAGCTCCAGAACACCATAAAAGTCAAGATTAACCTTAAATTTGTGTTTTGGAGGTTTCGTTTGCAAGTTATGCGAATTTATGGAAATTATTTAAGTTTTTGCCTAAATAAGGAGCTTGGGTGGTATTTCGATGTTTGGAGTGTCAGATTGGAATTCTGATGCTTTCAAAAACTCTGGAATGATGAATTTAGACTAGATAAGGTGTTGTTTTAATTTTTGGAATCATCGTTGTAATTTTGAGGTGTTGGTGGGGAAGTGATTTTTTAGGCCCTTTTGGTTTGAAGGGTCATTTTGAGTAAACGACCTCAGAATTTATTTTTGTTGATTCCGTTGAGTCCGTAATGTCTTTTCCATGCTTTTTGCATATTTTTTTTATCAAAACTGGTCTCCTTTTGATCCCCGAACCATCTGGTACGAAATCTAAATTTGTTACAGCTGGAACCTGCAACTGGTGCAAGATTTTCTTAAGCGCGATCGCGTTCTCATCACGCGATCGCGATGAGTAAAATTTCCCATGCAGCGTGATTGCGGTAAAGGGGTATGATCATGATGCATCACGTGACTGGTAATTTTATTTAAGTCCCAGACGCAACTCTTTTTCCATTACTCAACCAAAAACATATCCTCTTCAATTCCAAAGAGAAAAACACTCCCCAAACTTGATCTAATGGCCTAGGAAGAGATTTTCCACCTTCCTCAACATCTTTGCTCATATTTGGTAAGTTTCCTTTCTCTCTCCTTCCTCCTTAGTTTCTCATTTCTTTCCTTCACTAATGGCTTTGAGTTAGGGTTAAAGAAATCATCTCATAACTTGGTTTACTTAGTATAATTCTTTGTTATTAGTATATGCATTGTTCTTAGGATCAATAACTCCCTATTCATTCAAGCGATTTATTGTTTATATCGAATCCTTAAACCTTTTTTGGTTTAATTCTTTCCGAGTTGATTTGAAGCTCTTTCGTTGCTCGCCTTGTGCTCAATTTTGGAGCATGGGTTCCTAATGGAGTTGGGAACCCTGTCGTAAATTTTTTTGCAGTTTTGGCTAATAGGCCCCGTAAGCCTATTTTAGGCTTGATTTTTGGGCCCAATCCAAAACTTAGTTTGCATTGCGCCGTTAAACTCGTGTTGACTTATAGAACTCTTTGGCGTAAGTTTCAGATCGTTTGGAGCACGTTTGATATCAGTTAGAGAAAGATTTGTGGATTTTGTCAAAGCTTTATTGTCGTACAATAGGTAGGTTCCATGGGGCTAACTCTGGGTTTATATCTTTGATAATTGTGCTAAATATCTTCCTTGGGATGGGTAGCTAGGTTGTATAGTACCCCAGTTCCATTCTTCCATCCGTTTGATATTATTATTAATATGTTGGCACCTGAGAGAGATGGGGCCGCAACTTAGTATTGATTATAGATACCTGTGCAGGGCATAGGATGTGGTTATATCATGATTATATATGTGATGACATATTTATGTGT
>JBDJHY010148341.1:0-12956 GCA_039654485.1 Withania somnifera | reverse complement strand
CATTTACTTAATTAATGCTGGCACTTGAGTCCGACCCAAAATCGACAGTGAGTACAGTGCTGGGACTTGAGTCCGTCATCGTAAAGCAGTGAGTACAACTTTTAACACTTGTGGCACTACTAGTTATGGATACATGGTGATACCTGATTTATTGATGGTTATGATCAGATATGATAATATACATGCTTGTAACCTTAATTTGTCGAGATGTGCTTGATAGTACAATTGATATTCGGCACGACATGCGAGATTATTGAGACTCTTGAGGCTCTGTGATTTGGGATGTGAAGATATTATGACGTTAGATTTATACGTGGTGATGCACCCTCATGGACCTTCCTCCAGGCTTTCATGTGACACGGAGGGGGGATTATGTGGAGTATGGGGGATAACATACACCGGGAACTTTTAAGGTAGCCTTCCATGGGTTTTGCCTGCTGGACCTACGGGTACCGGAGGAGATGCATACACAGGATGGTAACTTCATGCATTGCATTTACTTTCTGCTCTTATTTTCTTCAGTGTACCCTGGTTGAGATGTAAGGCCTGCGTGAGCGTATTTCTTTTGGTGTACGCTGCACTTCTTTCTGGGTGACTTGTTAGTGTTTAATTGTTTTTACTTTACATTTTGTATCACTGTATGGTTGTCCAAGATGGTTACTTGTTGTTTCATATTGTGTAGGACTAGTGCTTTAAGCTCTTATACATCTATTTATCCTTTCACTTAAGGTTACCCGTATACCAACCATGTTCTATTCTTATCTTCCTTGATTCCCATTATTCATGTAATATGTCACATATGTTGTTACAAGCATGTCTGGTGCGCCCTCTTCCATTACCTGTGATCTGGTTTATGTGATTAGCTAGCACTATCAGAGTATGTGACACTTGTTTTGTACTTGAGTTTCTAGTTTTCCTATATTGTACTATTTGCTTTCGTGACCCTTCTTCTTGTACTCTATTATTTACTGGTTTTATTATTTTTATGAACTCAGTGGGCCCTTGAAGCCTACTGAGTACGGGTTGCTTCGACAAATTATACTCATACTGCACTTGTACTTGTGCAGGTCCGAGTACAGGTTCCCTCTCGTGATTTACAAGCCGTTGTTCGTTCGGATTCTATTTATATCGAAGATTCAGGGTGAGCTTGGAGTCCAGCTTGATCCTGCTTCTCTTTTGACTTATGTTTATTGATCTCTATTGTATTTTAGAGATATCTTGATATTATATTTATTTCAGCTTTATTATTCTGTACTTAGTGGTTTGTTTGACACTGATGCTGAATTTTTGGGTGGTTATTTCTTTCTTAATTATTTTAAAAACCATTATTTTATTTTGACATTTTATATTCTTCCGTATTTAATGTGGTAGTCCTCTACTTCATCTTCGAACTATAGGGTTTGGTTTTTTTATTGGTGGTATAGTAGGTGACATCATGATCTGCAAAATCTGGTCGTGATAATTTGGTATCAGAGCCTAGGTTCATCGGTGTCAGTGTATAGAACCAATGACTGGTAGAGTCTTGGGGATCAACGCAAAGACGTCCGTGGATTATCTTTTGGAAGCTATACTGATATTTAGAAAAATTTAATCCTTTTTTTGAATCTTATATCGTGCGTATATCCTTGGAAGTTTCTTGAAATTCCAATTCATTGTCATAAATCTTTTGCAGATACCGGGCACACGTTCTATCGCATCTAACAAGAAGACTGAGGCACTAGCTGGAGTGCCTACTCCAACTGTTACTACGGAAGTCCCACAATTTCCTGCAGCACCTATCGCAGTACCAGCTACAACACTGACAACACCGTCTCTAGACATTCGTAGAGTGTTATGGCAGTTGCTTAGTGCCTTGGGAGGCTATTCGACAAATGAGACATAGATAACAGTCCCGGTAGCACAGCCTACAGTACAGAAAGTGCCAATAATTGTACCGGTAGTTACTTCTACACCTGTCCATGTTTTACTAGTACCTACTGTTGCTCCTGTTGTGGAGCAGAATCCAGCTATGTCAAACACGGAGCAAAAGCTCCTGAATCGGTTTTTATGATTGGATCCCCATATTCATTGGAGCACTAAGGGAGGATGCTCATAAGTTTATGGTTGAATACGAGGCGAGATTGACTAATATGAGAGTTTTGTAGACCCATGGAGTAGCTTTTACCACTTATCAGATGCGTGGTGCGGTGATGGAATGGTGGAATGCATTCTTAGTTTGCAGACCTGCAGGTTCATTGCGGTTGACTTGGCTGAGTTCTATGAGGTATTTATGAAAAAGTTTGTTTCCAAGGCTGAGAGAGAGCACCTGAGGGAGGAATTTCTAAAGTTAGAGCAAGGAGCTATGTCTGTGGCCGAGTACGATGCCAAATTACACCAGCTATCAGTCTATGGGTGGAGTTTATGCCTATAGAGGCAGATAGAGTCCACAGATTTGCTTATAGGCTGAGAGATAGGCTCCGCGAGGTGGTGGCCTTATTGGTTTGGGATGGTCATTCATTCTAGGCTATAGACAATCATGCTAGCTCTATGGAAACCCTCTATCGTGAGTCGTATCAGCGCAATAAGAAGAGGCAAGGACATTGAGGAGGTTATAGTGGGTCTCTTACTAGGGGCCGCAGTCAATTTTATCATCCACATGTCCAATCTAGCAGGTCGGTACAGGCATCACTACAGGCATCATCTCTAGCTCCATTACAGTCTTACTGAGGGACCAGTTCTTCACAGCAGAATGTACATCCGGGTTCTAGTAGAAGAGCCTGACAAGGTGGGCCATCTGGGACATGTTTTGAGTGTGGCCTTGTAAGCCATTATGCTAGAGTCTGTCCTCAGAAGAGGGCTATTCAGCACGCCCCAGTAGCTGCACAGCTAGTGAGAAAAGTTCCTCCGCCTACTAGAGATAGGGCACATGGTGGTCAGAGAGGTGGTGGCCAGCGTGGTAGGACCGGTGGTCACGGTTGTGGTAGACATGGCAATGATCGCTAACTTTATGTTTTTCCTGGTCGACCTGAGGCCGAGCCATCTGATGTGGTTATTACAGGTGTGATTTCTTTTTGTTTTATACCTACGTCAGCTCTATTTGACCCTGGGTCTACATGTTCTTTTGTGTCGTCTTACTTTGCACCCTGTTTGGGGTTGTCTAGTAATTTGATGTCTGTGTCTATGCATGATTCTACCCAAATAGGGGATTCTTTAGTAGTGGATCCGGTGATCAGATTTTGTTTGATTTATGTTGGTGGGTTTGACACATGGACTGATTTGATATTTCTAGACATGATGGATTTTGATATCAAATTGGTATAGACTGGTTATTTACACATCATGCAGTGTTGGATTGTTATGCCAAGACTATTACCGTAGCATTACTATGTTTAACTCTGGTGGTGTGGTAGGGATCTAGTAGCCGCGCACCGACAGGTTTTATTTCATGCCTTCAGGCTAAGAGACTAGTATGGAGGGGGTGTTTGACATATTTAGCCTATGTTCATGATATACAGGTTAATACCCCTACTCCTGAGTCTGTTCCTATTGTTTTTGTGTTTCTTAATGTATTTTCGACCAACCTACCAGGCCTACCATTAGAGCATGATATTGAATTTGCTATTGACATAGAGCCGGGCACTAAGCCTATTTATATTGCTACTTATCATATGGCTCCTGCTGAGTTAAGGGAGCTGAATGTTCAACTTCGGGATCTATTAGATAAGGGTTTTATTAGTTCCAGTGTGTCACCTTGGGGTGCACCAATTTTATTTGTGAAGAAGAAAGACGATATGATAAGAATGTGCATTGTCTATCATCAGGCGAATAAAGTTACTGTAAGAAATAAATACCTATGCCGAGGATTGAGGACCTATTTGATCAGCTTCAGGGAGCAGTGGTGTTCCCTAAAATTGATTTGAAGTATGGTTATCATCAATTGCATTTTTTGGGTGATGGAATACATCTTAAGGATCATGAATAAAATGAGTATGTTGCCAAACTTCAGAGTCCATCCCATGTACAAGAACTATAAGTTTATATACCTTATATTTACTGATGGTCTAACGATTTTCTGCGAAGGGTTTGAAAAATTAGTATGTAGGATCACGAAAGCTATATACTATTTAACATAAAATACTGATTTAACAACCAAGAATGAGAAGTTAAACATGTTCATAGCAGGGGTTTCTGAGAAACTAAAGAGAAAAGCATTAAAGATTACAAGTTTTACTATAGGATCACTACCTGTTATACAAAATAGTCAAAATCTGGTTGTCACTAGATGAGTTTTAAGAGAACTTAGAAGTTGAGAGCTAAATCAACTAGATGTTTATTATGTGCATAAAGACATAGCGAGATCTGTGACTTTAGCACTGCAAAACTTCTCAGGTTGTATTTACTTCAAAGTATTGTTATAATGGTAGAGGTCAAGTTTAGAGGTTTCTTATAGGGTGGAACTAAAGAATAAAAGGAAAGTTGCATTATTTAAGTGGTATGTAGTAAGTTGTTGAAAACAATTAGTAGAGAGGGGGTTTCTTCAAACATGAGGTGTTGCAGGTTTTGGGACTTAGATACAGTAGGAAAATTTATCTAATGGATGAAAAAAACATAAAAAAATTTTGGGTTCTTTGGGTTCATAGTATTTATATGAAAGAAGGGAGGAAATGTAACCTCATCAACAACCCAAGGACTTTTATTGGTGCTGCAAATAGCTAAACAAAATCAAATTGGATATGCAAAAAAGGTAAGCCAAGGTAGATACAATTTAACAGAGTCAGGAAGCTACTCTATTTCAACTAGCTATAATGATTTAATAGGAGGAAGGACTACAAGATAAAAATTCTTCTCCCTAAACACACATTTAGGTTATAGCTAGAAATACAATAGAATTTACTAAATAAAGAGACCTTGTTGAGGACAGGTACACAATTTGATAACGATAAGTGTGTTCTCTTTGACTTGATGAAAGTAGAGTGTCATTCATTAATTTATAACAAGCTTTGTAGTTCAGGAGATACAAATTAGAGTAACTACCTAGATTAAGATAAGTATACATATCAAGGATGTGGTGGGGGGAATTTATTTGATTAGAAGGAAATAATCAAAGGTTTTCAAGAAGGAAACTAATATAGGAGGCGATGGAGCTATCGTATATAATACTAGGAAATAGGAATGAGAATATTTGTAGAGGACACAATTCAAATATTTGATTCATATTTCAACAAATACAAATAGTAGTGTGAGAAATAGTGATCTTATTCAAAGGAGCCAAGTTTTTTAGAAAGTGTGAGATTTATATAAACAGAATTTTTTAAATAGACTCTTGAGGCTTAGGCTAGCTCAACACCTTTCCTATGAGGTAATGAAGTAACTAAGGGCTCTTTCGCTGTATTAATTCTATTTTATATGGTAATATTTATAGTTTTTTGCTAAGAAATAGAGCTCCTTAAAAAGAAGGATGATACTATGGTTTTTCTTATGTGAGTTCTATATCTCCTTCCTTTATTCTATAAATATACTAGGATATAATTATTTGATTCTAGGTATCTCACTAACATCTGAAAAACATAATGAACTGACTGGTCAGCCACGTGAAATTATCACTCATTGGGAGGAAATTATATGTGATCACTAGACAAATGCTTGAGAGTTTCAGTATCTTCTATGGAGTTTCCTTGCTAGAAATTGTCCTACATTATATTTTTTATCTTGGGTGACTTATCGATATCCAAAAGTATGAATATGTGTTGCCCATTGTATGTTTCTGTCAGGAAAAAATGTAAGATAATTGTAGAATGGGAAGGACAATGTCCTTTTTATTCAAAAAAAGTACAACATACAAAATTGTAGATAACACCAATAGAGGTGCAAGACTCATAAGTCTAGTTAGTTTCACAATATGAAATCTAGAAATTGATATCACATATGTGAAATCTCATAGGTGAGACAATCCGAGAACACATACATAACTACCTCAGAATACATCTAAGCGAGAAGATAGAAATTCAGTGAATATGCAAAATCACAGAAACTGGTTAAGATTAGTAAGATACAACCAATCTTAACAAATCATAACCAACCAATGAAGCGGAAGTCGTAATATATAAGACTCTAAATATATCTTAAAATAATAAAGAGTCTAATACATCCTAAAAAAGAAAATGAACATGAAGAAAACAAGGATAGAGGAGATCTAGTAGTTACTAGGTCAATCATGCGCCACCTATGATTTCAATGGAGTACCTAAACATGGACTCTAACTTAGTGTGTGGGGAATATTAGCTCGATATTTGCATATAATGTGTAGAATTAAACAAGAGTGAGTATTACACCGTATGTACTCAATTTTTCCTTGACTAAATGTGATTCAATTTGATGTCGAGAACAATATAAAGCATTTACAGAAAATAAGTCGTCAAACAGTTGCAAACTAGGAAAGCCATACCTAATTTAATAGTAAATAGAAGGAATTATATTTACCAACAATAAGTCTATCCTTTCATATAACCACACCTCATAAAGTAAACTGCACATTTTTTACCAAAGTTCACCACATTCAAAACCATAAAATGGATGAATGAACAAATAAATGAATTAGATGCAATGAACATATTGTGTACACTCCCACACTGCAGTGGCTTGCTGTGAAGTAGGATTCATGGGGACTCACAAGGTCCACATATTAATACCATTTCCTATTGAAATTGCAATCCATGAATCCACCTAAAACTATTTCACATCAAGCTGCCTGGAACTATTTCCCATCGGGAATGTAGATCATCTCAAATCATTTATTCAAAAGCATCTCATTAAAAGTTTCATAAATTGAGTGTAATTATCACATTGACCGTTTAGTGAAATAAATATGAGTATGTTTGATTGACGCAAATTTAGAGAATGTGAATATCTCAATCCAAGAAAAATAGGTCGTACAAAGTTATAAAAAACTTGTCACAAGACCAATATCATTGGTATTTCCTAATTTATTAAAATCACTATCATAAGGGTAGGTACAAACAATGTAAAAAACAAATACGGCAGCATAGACTCACCATGCATAATACATCTATGCATGCTCCACTACCTCCATAGATACTCGTCAACTTCATATATACGTGACCACCAAATTTTCCATCACTCTCTTAAAACCAAATAGCATATAAGAACATGACATCTAAAAAAAAGTCCAAGAGATCCTCAGCTTCCTTTAAAGAAGCTCAAAACAGTCAAATTGAAGCCTCTCCCTACTAAATTGGAATGAATAAAATGAGTATTTTACATAAGAAAACAAAACCATAGACCCCAATATTGCTATACTTTATTCTTGCTCTAAATGTCAGATCCAAGCCTATAAGGAGAAAAGTGAATTTTATTTGAAAATCATATTAACCATAACTTAGGTTTTCAAACATGAAATTTTAGAGAAAACAAAATTGAAATCGACCTTCAAAGCCACAAAATATCATTTCTTAACTTCACTTAAAAAACTCCTATTTTCATGTTCATACACGGTTTAAAATGAAAATATAATAAAGAAAATTAGTAAATCTATTAAAAAAATAGTTTACTCATATTAAAAGGACTTTATGTTTCCAAAATCAACGAAAAGCCATCATAAGTGTAGACTAAAATATATAAAAAGATAATTTCTTTTCTTTGGGGTTTCAAATCTCAACTATATAAATCAAAATTCATGAAAAATGAAATGTATAGCTTGGAAAATAATTAAAAAATGTTAAAAACATGTAGACTAATATTACAAGAAGAAAAAAATAAAAATTTTGTTCTATTAGAGCTTCCTAGCTTAAAAAATGTTAAAAAAACAAAAATATTCAAAATCGGCCTTTTATAATGATACTGGGACTTATTGTGGCAATCTTCTCGCATTTGTAATTAAAGTTCTACATTTTTATGGACTTTAGTAGCGACACTTTGCGTTAACAACTAAAGGCATGCATTCATGAAGCCTAGTTGCAGCAACAATAATTGTCCACACCATAACCATCATATATTACATATACAAATTCTAAATGCGACGGTACTTTTTGCATTGCATCTTGAATACAACAAAAACATATAAAAGTTATTTAATTTAGTGTTACTATTAAAGTCCATCAATAAAAAATTTCAAACTCTGAAATAGTACCCAAAATGCATCCGAGACTTGTCGGTCGCTTAGAATAATGGCCCTGCTTACTTTTATCATAGAAACACTTTGTATGTCGATCTTTTGTCGCACAGGGACAGTCCCAACATAATTACCTATATCACCACACTCATAATAACCACCTCTACCCCTATCTTGACTACTAGATGCATCCCCCTGGCCATGTTAACCTGTAGCTGAGCCCTTGGTAGGATGATACCTTGGCCTCTATCAGTTATTTAAAGAGTTATTTGAACCGGTATACTAGATTGCCCCTGATGATATCTCACCTAGTGGTCCTTTCTATTCTAATCCTCTCCATCTGACTAGGTACCCAAATAGCTACACTAGTGGAGCTCTCTCTTCTTTCTGCCTTCTTAGACTACATGAGACAAATAGTCCACGCTACAAGCATGATCAGCTAGATCCAAAAATGACTCACTCAACAAGAATCCACTCCAAAGCTCTACGGAGGTCCAACCTTGTTCCATAAGATAATCGGTGAATCCACTCCTCCACTATCAGTAACAAACCCTCGACATGCCTAGGTATCTCAAAGTATTTAGTCTCATGATTAGTCATAATGCTGGAACCTTACTGCAATTCAACAAAATAGGTCTGAAGCCTCTCCTATGCACTCCTTAACATAAACTTGTCTATGAAGGCCTCTATGAACTATCCCTAAGTGAGTTGATGAGAATCAACAGTCCTTATATCTGTGTAAACTCTCAATCACTGATTGGAAAATACCTTTATAAAATAGAATATAAAATTAACCCTGTGAGCACCTAATAATTCTAGAGTCCTCAGTCTCTCCTCACAGGTAGCTATAAACTCGTGAGGGTTATGCCCTGCTTTACCCAAGAATTGGGTTGGTGCTATATGGAGGAAGTGATCCAACATCTTTCTCACCTCAAATGATGGAATTGTTTTGGCTATCTCTTGATAGGAACTGTCGATGTTGCTTTTTCAAATAGTAGAGCTACGATGGCTAGATAAACTGGGGGAGGCTAGGCACCATGTACCACTCCCAACATAAAAATTTGAGTTGTATCTGTTGGTATGCTATCGAACATCATACGCATCTGCCATAGCATATCCCAAATATAAGCTAATGATGGCTTTGCAAACTGTAGAGGAGGTAGATGTAATAAATATGATGGAGGCATTGGGTCTACTATAGTTGTAGATGAATGGTATAAAAATGGAAGATAGCCGACTAGCTTTACATCCAATAGTACTCTCTATTGACCCCCAGGTGGAGTCGCATATGCTAGTGAGGGAGGGTCTCTATTTATTGAGGTAATAGAAACACAAGCCAAAGTATATCTTGGAGTACCTGAATAATCCGCTCAGACTATCCATCTGTCTATAGGTGGAAAGCAGTACTCAGAGCTACCTCTATACCTATATCACGCTACATAGTCCTCCAGAATAATGAACTAAACTACATACCTTGGTCTAATAATATATAAACTGGCACCCAATACAGATGAAGAACCTCCCTAACATACAAGACAATAAGTCTCTTGACACCAGTAAAAAGATAAAGCTGGTAGAAAGTGAGCGGATTTTCATAATCAAACCACAATAACCCATATACAATCCCAACCCCTGAGAATATGAGGGATTTTATAAACAAATTCAGGATAATCCTCTCCCACTTCCACTTAGGAATAAGGAGTTTCTATAATACACCACTTAGACTACGGTCCTCAAACCTCGCCTACTGGTGGTTCATACATTAGGAAAACAAACCACTAATGGAACCATATAAACACTAGAATAATAATTATCATCATCTGAAGATATATTAAGGTCAATTATCAACCTCAATTCAAAAATCAAAGGCATAAGTTTGCGATATATACAGAGGTGTCTAAATACTCTGCTCTCCCTGGTTGTCAACTTCTAGATAGAAAACTGTATTGTACTATCTATAGCAAATCTTGAAGTGAATTAGGTTCCGTTTTCTACAAAAATAGAAATTGGGACATCACAAAAGAAAAATACCCCTCAAACATGATAGCAAAACCCTCTAAACATATCCTCTATGCCAAGGTGTGTAAAATATCTGGTAAAATGGGCCTCACAAACAATGATCTGAATTAATTTATCAAATCCCTAACTGTACAGAGATATGCCTATCCATAACCAACAGTTAAAAAAATACCATGTAGGAGAGTCCCAAATCTACGAACTCCTCGAGTATAATCGACTTATATCACCTCAAAAAATCAATTAACACCAATTGATAACCAACAATATCAGGTACCACAAATGAAGAGTAACCTTACTTGCAAAGCCAATCCTACTCTTGACATGGAAGTAACATGGTGACCATATGAACCTCGCTCATCAAACTCTATGTATCTACGTGGAATCAACTAGGAATTGACTCAAAATGGCATCTGAAATAGAAAGAAAGAATCACCTCATGGTACTCCATCATTCTACTCACATGTTGATAATAACCTCAAATCATGAATGCAACTCAGTTGTTGTCATCTCATATTAAAACAATGTAACATGCCAAGCCACCGTGCTAAATAAAGAAAAGTTCCTGTAACCAGTGATCAACCCCTGAATCATAGGACCATAACTTATCAAGGACTCATAGTCACCTCCCCAGGATAAAAGGAAAGACTCGACTTGCAAATAAAAATCACAACCCAAAAGCTACAAAAGAACCACATAAAATAGGGATACGACATTAGAAGGGCTAAAACAAAAGGCTCAACCCAGTCTACAATACCACATAACAAGGGTAAGGTCACTCAACTAGCACATATGGAGAAACAAGGAAATAAGTCGGAGTCACACCCAAGTCAACATAAGTTAACTATTTAGGGAATAAAATAAAATTGTGTCGTAAATAAAGATCAAAGGTAGCTCACTTAAAACACCCTACAAAAGGAAACAAGATGAAAAGGAAAATTGTTCGAAGACTCTACCAACTAGCCTGACTAAGGCATCCACAATCAAGGAACTCCCTGACCTAAAAATCAAGACTTGTGAAAGAATACAAAAACTACTAATACAACCATGTGCCCTAACTAACTTCTAAGGTGAGGCTGCAATCACTGCTAATTGCATGGCCTGGCATTTCATACACCCTCTATCCCAATGGCTTGCTAACCACATATATACCAACTTGGTTCTGCTCTATCTGGGACTATAATTAAGCTACTATGGAAACTACGGCCCTGACGGGATAACTATTATGAGTACATGGGCCTTTATCAGCTGACCAAGAAAAGATCTGAACAGACTGAGTAGACTAGCTAGTCTGAATTTTCTATTGACGCTAAAATCTCTATCAATCATACCATTTACTCATAATTCAGGTATCACTAGGATGATTTTGAGGAATAAAAGGATGAAAACTCTAACGCTCTATGGAAGTTGTATGGAAGTAACCTCTGTGGGATATTAGTTACTCCCAAACTCTATATCTTATTATATGGTCTAATAGTGCTCAATTCTGAATTTTAAACTCCCGAAATGCATGAAGTAATCATTCTTGTGCCCACCGAGGGCATCTTCGACTCATCTAGAAAGAGTAGAGGAGAAAGAAAAAATAGGAAACCCAATAAACATACAACACACGTAAGGTCAAGAAATGAGAGTATCTCCAATAGAGTAACCTGTAGCCTACCTAAGATAGGATACAAATGTCTATGTATTGATTCATGGAATTCTACCAATAACTTGATAGAATAGTCAGAAACCGGTTAGCCTAGAGCTTTGATAAACTTTGTCATGACTCAAAAATTGAGTTCTGATGGTGCTTAGATCCCACTTGTAGACAAACCTAACCCTTCCTTAGAGAATAATATAATGGACTAGTACCAAGAACCAAATGAAAATAAAAAAGAAATGAGAAAAAGGAAAAAAAATAGAACATTAACATACACAACAAAGAATGACTCCCCAGAACCTAGCATCATTGCTGTGGAGCATCTAAATATAGAAAAGGTAAAAAATACATCCCACAACGAGTCAAAACCACCAAATAGTTATCAATACTCCAAAAACAACAACTGTAGAAATAGATGGAGGACCAACAAGCATAAACGCCCGCTTCTTACCATATTGCCCCAAAATAGCTTCCACAATTGTGTCCATCCAGATGACTCGTACTAAAATGCACATCATAAGAAGATGCAGAAGTGTTGCATCAGTACCAAAAACAACAGGTACCCAGTAGGCATCATATTGGAAAAAGTAAGCACGAACAAGGTAAAAAGCAATCCACTACAAATAAGTCAGTAGGACATAAGGTATTGCAAACATGGGGGCGACTGCAACAATAGGTAGTAAGTGTAATAGAGGATCAACTATCAGTGTGTGCAGTATCAACTAACAAGGATGAAAGAAAGTCACTATTAGGGTACCACACAAAAAATATTGGCTACAAGCAAATCATGACCAAATGCGACACGTACCTAGAGCCCCAATGTAACTAGCATAAGAAAGTACCAATTAGAGACTACAAAGCCATCAACAAGCTAAGCTAACCTCAAAAACATCAAATGCATGAATTGTACCTATCAGAGAATGAAGGGAACAAAGTCTACTAGGAAACAAACCTAGCTGGTGGTGTGAGGCTAAAATGCCATATATTTAGCCATTATTTTCCTCATATCATAATATTTTTTTGTTACTTGAGTAATAAATATTTTATATTGTGCTTATATTTTATATTATGGTGTAGGAATTATTTGACGCAAAAATAAAGAAGGATTGAGCTCAAACGAATTAAATATGAGAGATTACAGAAGGAATTTCAAGTAGGAAGCTTAATGGAATAAAGTTAATATTATATTCA
>JBDJHY010148331.1:0-12956 GCA_039654485.1 Withania somnifera | reverse complement strand
TCAAATTGTGCTTAATTTTTTTGCATGGGTTCCTGATGATGTTGGGAATCCCGTGGAGAAGTTTATATTTAGTTCTGATGAGCAGGCCCTGGAAGACAATTTTAAACCCAATTTTAGGCCCAGTCTAGAACTTAGCACGAATTATACTAGTAGACTCGTATTGACATATATATTACTTTGATGCAAGATTTAAATTATTTGGAGACTGTTTGATATCAGTCAGAGTACTATTCTTCAACTTACAATGCTTTATTATCGGATGATAGGTAGGCTCCGTGGGGCTATCTCTGGGCTTATAGCCTTAATAATTGTACTAAATAACATCCAATGGTTGGGTAGCTAGACTGCTATAGTGATCCTATACCGTTCTTTCAGTTTCCTTTCTGATTTCTATTTTGCCATCTGATTTATATATGGTGCTTATGACTTAGGAGTTGTCTAGTGATTCTTGTGCAAGGCATAGGAAATTATTATTACATGATCACATGTTTATATATACATATTAATATGTTGTGCATTCATAAAATGAGAGGTTGGGCCTATTTTTCTGGGGAGAGTGCATTGGGGCTGGGTCAGTATCACCAAAATTATTAAGCCATGATGGAAAAAGGAAAATTTTTGTAATAAAGATGCATAACTACATAAACCAATAAATTATAATATCTTAATAATAATATAAGTAAATGACCTTCCAAGTTTTTTAGAATCAGCATTATATCAAGCACCTGGTAACACTATCTTTACTTGTTGTAGTCCAGAATTTACATCCTGGCATCGGGAAATATCATTTGATTAATTAATGCTGGGACTTGAGATCAATTTCTTTCTATAGTGAGTACAGCCGCTGACACTTGAGTCGATCGTCGTACGACAGTGAGTACAACTTTTTGACACCTATTATATTATTGATTATGGATACTTGAGGATACTCAATCTATTGAGGATATTGGTGATAACGTTATATTGAGGCATTGTATGCCTTGACTTGTTGAGTACGGCTTGATGATAATTTTTATATGAGGAATTAGATGCCAGACTTTGCAAATTTTGAGGCACTATGACTTAGGATGTAAGGTTTATGATGACGTTAGAGATTGTATGTAGTGAGAGTACCTCCATGTGACACAAAGGGTGGGGGTATAGGATAGAGGAGAGATAAACCCAAAATATTTAGGGTTTCCTTCTATGGATTCTGCATACTGGACCTATGGGTACTAGAGGAAAAGTGTACACAGAACTAGTTACTTCATGCATTTTTATTTACTTTTTTGCACTTGTTTTCTTTAGTGAACCCTGGTTGAGATGTAAGTCCTATGGTGAGAGTGACTTTTTTTTTTAGCTTGTGATTATATTGTTGTTTTACTATTTAGTTAAGGTTGTGTATTATTGAGGCAAGTTTCTTATATGGGTTATTGTGCGAGGTACTCCCATTTCAATTTTCCCTTATACTTGAGGTTACCAGTATACCATCTATGTTCTTCTCCTTTCTTCTTTTGATTCTTGATTTATTGTATTATTATTCACATATATTGTTACAAGTATTCCGGGTACGTTTCCTTTATTGCCTAAGATCCTGTTATGTGATTAGTTTGCAATATATATCTACTTGTACTTGATTCTTATTTGAGTAGCTATCTTCCCTTGTTATACTATTTGTTTCTATGACCCCATTTATTATATTCCATTATTTGGTTCTTTTATTGTCATTATATGCCCAGTGGGCCCTCAAAGCCGACTAGATACGGGTTACTTCGGCATCTTGTACTCATACTACACTTGCACATATGCATATTCAAGTACAGGTGCCTGACCATGATTACAGAACGTTGTTCGTGCAGACTATATTCTACTTTAGAGATTCAGGGTGAGCTTGGCATCCGTCTTTACCTGCTTCTATTCGGCATTTACAGTTCTACTTGATCTCCATGTATTTTTTTTATACAATTGTATTAAACATTTTGATTTCTTGTTTTGTACTTAGTGGTTCGTATGAAACTAATACGAGGTTTTGGGCATATTAATTTGACTCTTTTACTTCTACTTTATTCACTTATATATTGCTATTTTAAACTTTTGCTTTCCACATTTGATATAATAGTCCTCTGCTTCGACTTTAGACTATGAGGTTGGTTCTCCTACTAGAGGTATAGTAGGTTCCATCATGATCTAAGAAATCAGGTTATGACAATATCCTAGATGAGATTTTAATGCCTTTGTCTTATCCTACCCTACTCTATGGGTACTGCCCATAGGGTCCTTTTGTTTCTCATGTATGCGGAGGAAACTTTTTATTGATTGATCCTAGTAAAGGATTTGAGTGGCTTGGATAGTTAGACTTTAGATATTGTAAGATAGCAGAGTTGATACTTCTATTGACAAATTTTCTTAGTGATTTTTTGAGGTATGGATAGGTTACCTTGCTCTCCCTAGATATGAGAGTGTTATTCTATGATTTATCTTAGCCATGACCGGTCTATCTCAAAAGGGTTGATTAGAATCCTTAGACGTTTATTGATAAAGATTGATCCTACATTAAAGTCAGACTGTCCCTCAGGGGTTCTTACTAGCATTATGAGTCCATAGTTTCTTCATCCTTGCTAGCATACGCCCTATTATCCAATGGTAAGCTTGTGAGCTGTTCGATAGATCCAGATTGTGACTCACACTATTTTTGATTCCATCGATTGTTTTTAGGGGACTAGAGTGAGTGGTTTTTGGAGTAAATGACTTCCCCTTCCTATTTGTTTCCTTCGACTATATATTTATTACAAGAGTGTCATTCTTATCCTTCACCCGTGTAAGATTTTAATAGGGTTGGCTATTATCTCTTGGATTTCCTCGGTTGTGGTTTCTTGTAGGTTATCTTCATACCCATATGCATGTAATTATTCAGGTAGGCTTCAGTAATCCATTAGTGGTGGATTGAGGTTTTAGTATCTCAGAGGATTTTGTATGCGCATTTATGTGATTCATTCGGGTCTTAATCAGCTGATGTTGCTGTGGAGACTTAATCTTCATAAGTGGGTATTGATGTGGTTCCTACTATAATCTTGTGTTTGAACCAATGATTGTTTTATGTCTGTTTGTGATCCAGGTTCATGATTGATTAATTTTATGATAGTTGGGATGCTTTCAAATTCTGAGTTAGGAAGCATAGCTTTAGCAAGTTACGAGTAGTTAGGGTTCATCCATGTTCTTGATTTATGATGATCACCAGTTTCGAGCATTTGGTTTTTTGATAAAGCGATGGCTTGGCCTGTTACACCGTTTTGATATGAGATGACGACAGTAACATTACATTCGTGACCTGAGGTTATTATTAATGCATAAGTAGAATGATAGAGTACCTTGAGGTAATCGTTTCCTTATGTTTAGAGGTCCTTTCGGGTTGATTTTAGGTTGATTGGTTGAATTTGATAATTGGGGTTTAGAAATCACCAAGATTGTAGTGTCTAGGCCGATAGTAAGGTTGGCTTTATAGCCAATATCAGCCGCTATTGTGATACCTTATATTGGTGGTTAGCCAATTGGTACCAATTGCTATTTTGTGATATTGATAGTTAATTATACCCAAGGAGCACATAGTCTTGGGATCTCTCCTATAGGATTTTGTTACTTACAATTCTAGGGTTGATTATTTGATTTAGTCCATTCTTTGAGGCCTATGGTTCCTGATACTTCATACCCCTGGTCATAGCGGAAATATAGAGAGGGTCTTACTACATTAATGGTCAAAAGGTCTTTTAATTTTTTGAGGACCTAGTTTCTATTACTATAGACAACAATGAATGATTCACTTCTTGATTTTCTAAGGTTAGTATATTACTGATTTCCATCCATAAACTGATAGCCATCCTAAGAGGATTAGTTGGATACCTCACAATATATAAGGAGCTTGTGTCCTCGACCTTTGTAATGCTTGAGGTTGACACTTGTGCTTACGATAATTTTTATTTTAGTGTTTATATAGGTTGTCTAAATGGATCACATAAGTACACTAGGATATGTTTCAGACGTGTATTTTGATTTTGGTGGTAGTTGGGATAAGCACTTGACTCTAGAACAGTTCTCCATTAATAAAAGCTATGATTCCAGCATCTAGATGGCCCCATTGGAGGCTTTGTACGGTAGATATTGTAGACCACCGATTAGTGGGTACAGTAGTGTCAAAGATTCAACCTCAAACTTCTAATTTGATTCAAGATGCTACATAGAGAGTCAAATTTATTTGGGTTAGATTTTAGATAGCACAAAGTAGACAAAAGAATTACACAAATTATAGAGTTCGCTTCTTGAGTTTAGTATAGGCACTTGGTTTTGTGGGTTTGTTGAGAGCCATATTGGATCACGGAGTAGATTAATAGGGTTGCCTACATACTGGACCTACCTTAAGATTTAGCATCGGTATACCCTATTCCATTCATATCTTCATACCTCGTTGTTATATACCAAATCTCGTACATCTTCTTATGAGTCATCTTAATTAGAAGGGTGGTTAGTTTTTGTAAAGCACCTTGAGGCATCTATTTATGGAAGATATAGATGGATCAGGTCCAAGAATAATTCTACTATAAGTGTCCTTTGGATGCGTAGTCTAGTTAAGAAGGCCATTGGGATTTTTAAAGAATCGTGTGAATTTAGCATTCGTGTTGTTTCAGACCTCAAATACTCCTTTCTTATTAACTTTCATGGATGATAGTTTATTTAGTGGTTGGTATTGTAATGGACCTCAGGGCCATTTCCATTATGCCTGTATTTTGTTTTGCATTTAGAGTATTCTTCTAACTGCCCCAGGTCATTGGTGACTTACTGGGATCGGTAGAATCATTCCCTGGTAGTTTTGCAATTTCAATTCCTTTAAATGTTGTTACTTTGGGACTTACTCAATTTATATAATCTCTAATGTACTTTTTGTCGAGTTTGGAATATCAATTAAATAGAAAATGATATATGGATAATTTAAAATCGGATTGTATTTCCATTTTGATGCTCAATTATTTTGATTTAGGCTAGTATTATGACAAACCATCGCGATCGGGTGGCCTTTGTCTTGATCGCATAGACAAGGCCTCTTGTGCATCACAATCGCATGGAGGTGCACCACGATTGCATATTGTAGGATTTTTATTCATTGCAATCACGTGGCGGTGGTCCGCGATCACAAAGACTAAGAGAGATAGGGGTCGCAATCGTATAGGTGACCTGGCAGGCCTATAAATAGTTCTTCTTAAATTTCTTATAAAGATTCAACAATTCTATCAAATTCTTTGTTAAATTAGTAGGATTATGTAGTTTAATTAAAGCTCCACTTTGTGGAATCGTGTTCTGGTGGTTCTACACTCAATTCTACTAGGTAATTCTTTGTTATTTTAAAGTTCCCATTTTACATAAGCTTTTCAACGCTTGTATCTTCAATTCCTACCAATAGTTTGACCCTATTTTGTACTATATTATGGATGATTTACTCTACGTGTTGGTATGAATATTGCCTTTTTTCAAGGTATTTGGGATTTTGTACCCATTCTTAGTTGAATTTCAAACCCTCTATTTATATACAAATATGGGTCTTGTTTTACTCCTCTTGACTCATGAATTACATTTTGGATAGATTTGTGCAGTGCCGAGCCCATGTGTGGTTCTTTGCTTTATTCAACACGACTTTTGAGGTTTTCGCCAACACTAGGTAGGCTAGGGTCTACTTTCTTCAGACTGGGTATTAGTGTAGTATATGTATGGTAAAGTGCCATATCTTGTCTGGGATGCTAGTTGGGCCCCGATATGCTTATTTTTCAAGCCTATGGTCTACTTAGCTGACTTGTAGCTTAGCTACTTACCTTGGGCAATGTTGCCCTACTAGTATGTTATAGACTAACTCTGGAACATAATATTGTTGGGTGAGGATTATAACCTTTGGTTTGTCGTTCTTACGCTAAATCCAGAACTTAGACTAGTTGGGAGGGGATTATACTAGTTGTTAGAGCTTAGTATCTCCTTGATATAGGTTGGTGACTTTAGAGCCAATCTAGTTTGGTTGATTATTATATATGCTACTTGAGGTGTTGCTATGATTAGGGTGTGTATGGATACTTGGCCATAGATAGCTGGATGTAGCTTCTCTAGATAGTTAGTAGCCCTATCTGATGACATTTTATCTATGCGGATACATCTTTGCTTTTTTATTAGCAGCCATATGTGATGATACTATGCCCTAGCAAGGTGCGATACTGGGAGTGAGTTGTGTTGGACTGAGCCATGATAGCTCTATGTTTCCCCCTGTATGGGTGTGTACTTGTCCCTTAACGGGCGCCCTCCCCATAGTTGTGGTATCTTAGTGCAATTACCATCGTAGTTGGTCTAGGGAAGGATATACCTTGTGACTAGGCTTGGCAGCCACTCTATTGATTCGATTTAGCTGCCTAAGACCAGTTTAGCTTATCAATTAGATCTGTGTTGCATGCATGCATTAAATATTTTAGAAGGTAACTTGATTTTGATAGAGTAATATCGATAAGCTGATTTTATATATACTTATACTTCCCACGACTACCCTCATGAGCAGTATGGAGATATTTTCTCACACCATTAGAGGCTATTTTCTTACTATCACCATGATTACTAGATATTTCCTACATGGAGATATTTGGGTTTTACTGATATTTGGATTCAACCTTCATATATGGACTTGAGTTTTCCACTGAGATATTATATGATATATGAGCTGAGCTCGAGTTTTTTCATGTTGATCCTGATGATTATGCCACTAGTTGGATGTTTACGACTATTTGGACATGGTATTAGATCCCTTCTTGGAGCCTCTGACCACAGATGGATATGTTTGAGATATTTCTACTAGGTAGGAGTTATAGCTTGGGTAGGAGTTATAGCTTGGGATAGAATTATACTGAAGTAGGAGGGTAAGTATATAGGGAAGATTCTTTGGGTCAGCTTCTGACAGAGTCTTGTGCCGAGGTGGGTGAACACAAGCATTATTTATTCGCACCACCCTTTTAAATTGCATCCTTTTGTGATTAGTTGTACTCTTCAAGGAAGTTGGTTGCCTGAGTGTACCTATTGGTCGAATAGGGTGCTGGCCAAGTTTTTTTGCTAGTTGACTTTGTTTGTTTCCTTCTATATCTGATAGGTACTATTCATTCTCTTTTGTTTTCTTATAGCTTAGCTTGTAAATTGTTTGTATTCTCTTATTAGTCCTTCCTTGTGTTAGTTATGTTAGAACTCTAGGTCTGTGTTGCATTTAGTCATGAACTTCTTATGGACAGGTTTTGTGTCTGATATCTTGATAGGGACTGTCTTTCATACTTTTCAGTTGATACTGCACTTACTAGTTATTGCTACAATTACCTCATTTCTATTATACATTATGTGTCATTTCCCCACTTGTTTTTTAACATTCCTTACTTTTCTTATAGTTTCTTTTGCCAAGTCGGCCTACGATGCCCACTGGGTACCCATTGTTTTTGGTCTTATGCTACACTTCAGAATTTTTTGTAATGCAGGTTTTAGTATGAGTCATCATGTTTCTGCTAGTTTGGTGTTGTTTCAAGAGATACATTGAGCAGTCAGCGTTCATGCCTGCAGGTCCTCCTTCTTTCTCTACGGCTATTATACTTGGAATCTGGATAGCTACTCTGTAGTTTTTCCCTGTGGTGGGTTGTATTTTTTACTTTTCTATATATAGATTCTCTACAACCACAATACTAGGTCCGGAGTCATGTTCTATCGTGTATTTTTGTTTTTTACTTCTATTTCTTCCTTTCATCTCGCTTCTTTTTTCTTTTGGTTCTTTGTACTGGTCCATCGCTTCAAGCTTTGAGCCAAGGGTAGGCTTGTCTATAGGTTGGATGTAGATGCCATCACAACTTGATTTCTTTATCATAACATCTCAAGGCATAAATCAATAGTCTACTATGACTTTTTTGAAATAAAAACTAGAACACTAGGCATTCATATGCAAATAGACAAATATAAAACCATAATTGATTGTTACCAACTTAATAGATAACAAGTGGTCAACTTGATCAAGTTGAATTTTCATGAGGCAATTACACAATCAAAAAGACAACCTTATGCATGGATAGGACTCAAGACAATATAAACATACTAAAGAAATAAAAACAATCAAACATGAGCATAGTTGAGAGAAGAGCAGACTATAGTCACAACATTATCCAATTTTTAGTTCATTTAAACAACTTTAAGAAGTTAGACCCTTATCACAAGAGGGAAACAATATCTGTATTATGTAGGAATCCAATTATCAGCTATTTAGCTAACCGAGCATGTAACAGGCATAATTAATAAATGTAAGCTTATGGGAAAGTTACACATAACCGTAGACCATATTAAAGTGTGCATGACACCTAAAGAATTCAATACAACACATAACTTAACATGGGAGTGGGTCAGTAGACATAATATAATAAACCTAAAGGAATCACACATCAACCATACAAATTTCCAGTTTAAACATCAACTTAGGACCAAGGAAAATTGACTTAAACTTATCATAGAACATTGATAGACATTATATCACATTATGTAACTAAAAAGATATAGCCTACAGAAAATAGTGCTAAGACTCTAAATAATGGAATTTTGGTTTGCTAAGTTATTTAAAAATGGAGAGGACATTTAGATGTCCTCTATCCCTCATCTCTTTCGATCATAACACTCTTTGACTCATTGGAGTTGTATTGAACCCTATATCAATCCACACTTCTCACCTTAGGCATCCTTCAAAGATATAGGTTCTTAGGATAGGAATAAATCTTTCACTTCTCTTTAAGAATAAATCTTTGAAACTGAAAAAGAATCTTAGAGCACACTTAGAAGATAAAGGATAACACAGGTATAAATTGTAAAATCAAATTATGGGGTAGGCTGAGGGGTCTTTATTTTGTGACTTTGGGGGTGTAAAGATGATCATTTCAAGATCATATGGAAGAAAAGGGATTAAGTGGAATCAATATCGCATCTCTTACCCTACTCATCAATCGGAAGCCTTAATACTCTAAACCCTTACTTTTAGGAAAAAACAATGTTTGTGTAAAAAAAACTCTAGGGCTAGAAAGTATGAACGAAAATCAGTTCAAAAGGAAAGAACATAAAAAAACAATTAACATTTTAATCACGGATTCCACCAAAAAACACATAATCAATAGGTTCAAATCACAACTTCTTTCCAACTATTAAAGATTACTGGAAAATAATAGCATGACCATACAAATAGACATAATCAAAAGAACACAACATTTTAAATTTAGAGTTACCTTAGAAACAGTGTCAACTAGACAATGCATAGTAGGTTGAAAAATATAAGATCAACAAGCACGCAAATCAATTTATTCAATTGTAAAAAAATTACAAACACCAAAAAATAGGAGCACAGCCAAACTAGTTAACATAATAAAAAGAAAACAACATTTTTAACTCAAGAATACAACATAAATAACATTAATCAGCAAAATTCATCAAGTTTGAACATTCAACCTCAATAAGAAAGAAATCCCCTTATTTGACTATTAAGAACTAGAACCAATGAACAGTATCAAGAAACAACCTTTTGACTCAAAGTGTTATAGGGAAAACAATACCAATCATGCCATATATAATAAATTTAGAGACACCACACTAAAACCACCTCTTAAACCCTATATAGACTAGGGTTGGGGACAAATCAAAACAACATATGCTACAAAGAAAGTCTAACCTACCATGGTTATATGAAATTTCTAGAAACTATATGATGAGCAAGAAAACAACAATATGTATCACAAATAGCTAGTTAAGGAAAATATCATGTAAAAAGTAAATATTAAGGCTGATAAATAACCTATTTAGGTATAGGAACCAAATTTAAGAAAGTTGGACAACTCAAATCCTGAGATCCAAAAGAAAAGTATAAACTAAACTTTCCAAGCCTTTTGGAACCCTTGAAGGAGTACAAGAAAAACCCCTTTAGAGAAATACTCCAAGGGTCGAGGTTACACTCTAATTTTACCTCTCCAAACAAAAATCTTAACTCAAAAATGACTTGAATCAAACCTAGAATACTAAAAATACCATAGAAAAAACACTACCACTGAATTCCAACCTAAGGACAATAAACAAAACCATTTTGAGCTAAAAAACAACAAGAACCTTATTAAACTAAAAGCAAGACTAAAATTACACAAAAATAAAACAAACAGTCTATATGAACCTTAAGTAGCAAAGAAAAACTATATATTATATTTTAGTACCTTTTACTATGATTAAAAACTCTCTTATATTTCAAATTATAACACTAGCCTTTTACAAAACCCTCACAGCCTATTCTTAGACCTTAGACCTTAGACCTTATTGATTAAAGGGGGAAAGGATTTAAATAGGGAATAAAAATTACTCCTCAAGTCATTTTAAGAGGGAGAAACCAAAGGATATTAGAATGAAACCCATGCCAACTCTTAATTTCAAAATCAAAAAGATCACAACCCATAACTAGGGTTTTACATTTGGAAATCGAATCAAATACTGTGGAAAAAATTACCAACCAATGATTGGCTTCCAATGTTGTATGAAATCATACCATGAAGATCATAGAATCACATACGTCATTCACAAAGGATCCAACCTTAGTACAAAATCATATTGAGGTGTAACATTCACTGAATTAAAGGCCCTCATCCAACCACTTAGGCTATCAAAGACAAGGGTGGAATACATACTGTAGGCAGGTGTATAGGCCCTGTATTTTAAAAATTTATAAAATTTTGACAATTATTCCCTTATTCATGTATATACACTTGTATACATACTATAGGCAGGTGTATAGGCTTCATATAGGCTTGCAATTTTTGCAAAAGAAATAGGTATTTAATAAAAAATTAGTAAAATTATGGAATTTTCTCAGTAAAATTTTAATTAAAATATCTATGGTGTTAAAAAAATATAGGATAATTAATTATTAATTAAATAAGAGTAAAATTGAGTGTCAACAACTGCCTCCCCATTTATTCATGGCCGAGGAAAGACTGTGGGTAAATCAGTCTTGACAAAGTCAATTTTATCTAACCTCAAAATTCATGTATTCAAAGATAAGGAAGGGTTCTGGAATTATAGTTAGGTATTGGAATTAGGCTACCTACATATACCAAGCTTTACAAAACTTAGATCACGTACAGTTTGGTACATTATCTTTGAGCATGGTCAAGAAAAATTGTCACACTACTCTTGTTATGAGTTTTGGTGAAACTAGGATCTATAGAATAAGGAGTGGTAAAAATTTTCAGAATACAGATGAATTTTCCTCACAGAGCTTAGCCTACATATCATAGGATAGGGAACCAAGTTACCAGAATTTTTACTCAAATGGTAGAAAAAGTAATCTTTTTATGTTTAGGACAACTTCCAACTTTGGGAATATGACTAAGATTTGTACATGAATGAGCCTCATAACCTTTTATTCATAATAAATGGTGCACTAATCATCTATGATTAAAATCTTACAGGTGTAAATCCATTAATTAGTTGCATAATCATTTGGAAAGAACCTTCCTCGCTTTCAGGTGGGTAAAGGATTTAGTCAAGATGAAGAAAAAAAACTGAAAAGAAAAACTTATGCATGCCCTCTGATAGGAGTGTCGTGGATGGAGTTGCCAGGTCTTAAGTCCAGCCAACATCCGAAGAGTTTGAAATTTCTCTTTGAAAAGTGCTTCGGTTTTGGAAAGAAAAGTTCCACATTGTGTTGCATCCCTAGATTTGACCTGTACCTGCATTTGATTTTTTTAAAGGTTTTCATCCTCTTGAATGATTTTGGCATAATTTGGAAGCAATTTTTTAGCAATAAGATAATTTACCAAAGATAGCAAACATTCATACCTCCTTTATTTGTTAGCTTTGAAGTTGATCTCATCATTCATATCTTAGGTGATGTCTTTGATTAGGGTTTCTTGGGTTGCACTTATTCTCTTCCAAAGACTTGTGGTATTTCTTAAATATATAGTGATGGTAGTCTACATTGACTTTCCATGTCTTAAATGCACATATGCATGCTATCCCCCAATGTCTTGTCACGTCTTTAAAGCATAAAATGTGTGCTAGTCTCCACTGACTCGCCACAATTTTATGTAGATAATGTGCACTAGTCTTTGATGACTTGCTACAAATTTATGCAGATAATGTTCACTAGTCTCCACCGACTTGTTGAGACTTCATGAAAATAATATATTCTAGTATCCACTAACTTTCCATAACATAAACATGGTGCACATTAGCCTCCAATGACTTATCACAGCTTTAAAGGTTGTGCATTAGACTTCAATAACTTATCGCGTTTTAAATGATGCAGGTTAGCCTCCAACTACATCCCTCATATGTAAAAAGTGTGTGTTATCCTCCAACGACTTACCACATCTTTAAAGGGTGTGTGTTAACCTACAATAACTTACTGTATCTTTAACAAGGAATAATGTGCACTAGTCTCCACAGACTTTCCATTAGTTTAAAAGTAATGCACATTAGTCTCGTTGGCTTGTTGAAACTTATACAAATAATGCGCATTAGTCTCTACCGGCTTACTGAGAATTTAAACAAATAGTGTGCACTAGCCTCCACCAACTTGCTACGACTTTATACAAATAGTGTGCACTAGTCTCCACCAACTTATTTCAACATTACATAAATAATACGTGCTAGTATCCACCGAGTTTCCATAACTTTAAATAAATATGACTAAATCAAAGGGTACTTGCCTCCTTATTCTGTTGTTTCACTGAATCAAATCAAACTGGTCTTGGATGTTCTGTAGAATTCTTTTGTTCTTCCTTCTTTCTTTGCAATGATCCCTTTCATAACCAATGAACCTGCATTCACAAACACGATTAGTTTTTTTGAACCAAGCCTGCGTGACCTACTTCGCTTACTTGTCCTGACCGTGTTATTGTTTGATGCTTTTTGGA
>JBDJHY010148320.1:0-12956 GCA_039654485.1 Withania somnifera | reverse complement strand
TATGATTAGCTTGAATGTCAAATCTCACCATAGTATCCGTAAATCAGTTGTATCTACCTAGTGTGACCTCGACTCTCTGATAACCCCTACTGGTATTTATATCATAGAAACTATACAGAAGTGCAACATGATTACCAACACAGGTACCCAGTAAGCATCATAGGATGACCGGGCTAACATAAAGTATAACTAAGAAATAACGATGAAAGTAATACAAGTAAATGATACTATGAAAGCAGAGTTTAATAAATATTAATACAGGAAGGAGAAAAAGACTCGATGTGTAACTACTATCAATGAGGTGTAAGTACAAAACTATATAGAAAATAAAAAATAAAACCATCGCATAAGGGAAATAACCACTTTGCGTAGAGCCCGTAATCGAAGTAAGGGAGCATACCTAGACTCTAGTTAAGGGATAATACTGATGCGACCATAAATGTAACAAAAGTAAAATTAGCGAGGTGTAAATGCAACTAAGTCAAGAACAGGAATAAACACAAAAAAACCTACTTGACTCCCCATCCCCTTGGTAGGCATAAACAACACAACAAATCCACTATGACTCCTCCCTTAAGCACAATGAGCACAAATAATATGACGATGAATGCATAGGGGTGCTGAAAAGTAAATATGATCAAGACCAGCTAGTGCCAAATTCCTATGGTCCTTGATCCTTAGTGCCAAACCATACAAAAAACTGGGGTCCCTAAACCTTAATGCCAAACTGTACCAAATCGTGGGGTCCCCGATACTTAGTGGCAAAACCATACCAAAACATGGGGTTCCTAACCCTTAGTGCCAAACAATACCAAATTGT
This sequence comes from Withania somnifera, assembly GCA_039654485.1. NCBI lineage: Eukaryota > Viridiplantae > Streptophyta > Magnoliopsida > Solanales > Solanaceae > Withania > Withania somnifera. The sequence continues at coordinate 12,136 of JBDJHY010148320.1, read as the reverse complement.
GGGATCCCTAACCCTTAGTGCTAATACCGTACTAAAATATAGGGTCCTTGACCCTAAGTTCCAATACCGGGGGTCTCAAAACCATTAGTTCCACAAGTAACCTTCTGAGGAACCGCATATCATCCATGATAGTTAAAAACTCTTCCAGTTATATTTGAAAATAACTCCATAACACAGGGTGATCATGGCATACATATAAGTATAAGTAAGAAAATATTCATTTTCATTAGTTATTAAGCAAGGAAAACCTCTAATTTTAATTAGTTAGATGAGAATATTAAGATACTATAGGCCCGAGGCACGCCCGTGCTCAATCTACCAGAAGTGACAATATGAGGATCCATGATCGTGGTGCAACTGAAGTAAAAAGTCGAGTATAGGAAGAAAAAGAAGAGTAGGATCGATCAAATGCCACCATCTAAGAACTCATCTCATTTTCTCATCATAAGGTCTCAATCATATCCAAAATGTTTAAGGCCTCCCCTCGCAAGATCGGAATTATCACATGTAACCCACACCCTCTATAGAACCCCTAAAAGCCAGTAAAAGAGTAATCGTTTATCTAAATCAAGGAGATTAACCAAAAAGACCACCCATATTTCTAGCCACATCAACAAGTACAATACAGTATCCCAGTCTATAAGGAAAGTTAACCTAGCCTACTTAGGCACTGGCGAGAATCTTCGAAATGAGTACAATGCAGCCCAACGCTCCGAACACAACTAAAATCATCTAAAATTGTCAAATGATAAATTCAGGGGTCAAAACATAAAGAATTAGACCCATATTTCTAAGTACAATTCAATCAAAAAATGAGCCAATAAATGGGCCCGTGGGCTCCATAGCCCAATAAGATAATCTAAAAATGCTAGCACAAAAGCCGCATCACAAGGAACGCGTGGTTCGAATTTGAGCTCAATTGGACAAATGCAAGGTCCTCAATTGGCCAAGAATGATTATGGAAAAGTGTAAAACATTGCATCCCCCAACAAAATGAAATGGGAGAATTTACGTACGGGGAATCGAAGTAACTTGATGATAGAATGAAGGCGAGGAAAACTCACTAAAAATTACTCCAAATCAACTGAGAAATTAAGAGATAAAGAAAAACTCAATTGTAGCCTTTAATGGAGGAATTTACAAGCTTTAGGTAGGGGAAAACGCACTTACGAAGGCGGGGGAATAAGGCTAACCTCCCTAAGGATCCCTTTAGCACCAATCGATGAAGCTGCAATCAAGTTTTAGAGAGAAAGAGAGAAATGAGTGGAACAAATGAGAGAAAATTAATGGAAATGCTGGGTATGATGTTATTTCACTGAACAAGATGAAGAGTGATCACACTAAACCACCGTGATCACGCTAAATAGGGAAAAAGTATAATTGGTACGACCTCACCTAGGTAGCAGGTTCACGCTAAAGAGAGATGCTTGAAATTACCTCAATTATGGTATGGTGGCATGATTTTACTAAGAGGGAGGGCAAGCTGAAATACCGCGATCGCGTAAGGAAAGCGTGATTGTGCTAAGTGCCTAAAATTTGCAGAAAATTCTGCAACAACAAAACTTTTAAACGAAGGCATTGAATCAATATGGAGTCCAACAGTAACAACCTAAATATGCATTTTGAGTAAAAACATATTATGGACCCAATAAAATAAAAGAAATGGCCAATGAAGGTCTTTTAAATGAAAAAGACCCCTAAACCAAAACCAAAACCAAAACCAATAAAAAGGATAAATTTTCCAACTTTCCATAAACAATCCCAAAATAAGCCCGGAAACCTCGAGAAATGAACAAATGACTCAACTATATCAAAATCAACATTCTAGAGTTGATGGAATTGTTGGAATTCCTATCTAACACTCTGATCACCAATAGACCACCAAGGCTCCAAAATGAGCTTTTGCTGAGCTAAATTTCCACAAAAAGTTCAAACTCAAAATAAAAACCCTAGGACATAAACTTAAGGTCTATCTAGATCAACTTTGGCATTCCACAACTAACAAAACTATCATAATTCAATTCTGAGAATATTTACTAATAATTCACTCTCAAGTTCCACCATTTTAGGGTTAAGCATCCAAAACAGGAAAATTGAGATAACGAGCTATAGAACTTCAAATGGAACCAAACTAATGGTACCATCAAGGAATAAATGACTTGGACAACTATCAGATAGCTCTAAATATAGAAAAATATAAAAAACAAGTAAATGAATAGACGGTTCATTATATATATTCATCATTCTGTCCAATTGGCTCTTCATGCACCTATATTTATTCAACCTTCTCAACTCTTTCCCTTTAATTGGTGGATCTTGGTTTGGTGGTGTACATTTTGGTTTCGTGGAGCTTGGGCATTTGGTAAAATATTTCTTTATGGAATTTCATAGAGGTTGATAAGTGTTGGCTAGTGGTAGTAAGGGAATGTTATTTGGATAAGGGGGTAGTACATTTGGTGGAGGGTTCTGGTTGATATAGTAGAGGAATTGTTCAATGCATACCAACTTGTGGTGTCTTGGTGATGGTTTTATAGGGTAGAAGTTGATGAGTTAGATCACCCTTCTATCATTTCTATCCTACCCTAAATTTTAACATCCTACCATCTATAGTCTCTAAGCTTTGAGACATATTCATAATTGCCTCCATTAAGGAATCACCATTGTTTCGTGTAGGAACTTGTGATTTTTGTCCATTGACATGGTACCTATTAAGACAATCAATAAAACAAGAAAACATTTTAGGTTAGTAAAATTACCTTACAATATCACCTTTCTACTTGCCTCAAAAATTGGTGTGGCTAGTCATACGTTGATCAATGTGTATACTCCGTTGATCTACTTGGTCTTGATTACTACTCTTGGTAGTAGTGGATTCTTTTCATAATAGTCGAAGAACAAATCAAGAAAAGCAATTGGAACCAAAGAAGTAAATATTAAAAAAATAAGAAAATAATACTAAGAAGGTATACCAAAAGAAAAAAACTCACAACTAGTAATCATAAGTACCAATTAAGCAGTTAAATGTTGAATAGTTGTGCAATGAAAGAAGTGAAACTGAATGGATGGGCCTTTAATCCAATTAGGTTTTGGCTAGAAGGCTAGGAGTGGACGAGGCATCCTCCCTTGGACGGTTCATCCTCTTGGTCATCCACTTGACCCTTAATATTTTGCTTAAGCGGACCGACTTGACAGGACCCTCCTTTCCTCTATCTAACTCGGCGTGTGCTCCTTCCGGCCCTGTGAGAACATATTCGGTTGTTTTTTTCTTGGATTCTTTTGGGCCCATATCACCTAGTTTTTATCCTCTTTAGAAGTTTTAAATCCTTTTTTTCAACTTCAAAGAAGGGTTTGATCAAACATACTTTTATGGGTGCCTTATTCACCAAGAATAAAAAAAATATCATGAATAATTAAAGTAATCTAAATATTCAAACCACTTCAAATCAACTCCAAATCCCTTCAAATTTTAACCATATGTTCCTTTCAATACGAGGAACAAATCCCAATACTTTTCAACACCAAATGACAATCAAATGTGAGACCCACTTAAAGAGTTTCAAACCTCCGTAGGTCAACAGTGGTGGTTTATTTCAAACTACTCAAATTGACAACGTGATACTTTAAAACTCAGCAAAAACTAGAGAACACATTCCTAATGTTTAAATCAATTAAAACCTAAAAATTGTCACAAATATTTGTAGAGTTTTTTAAAATTTATTTTGGTTCTAACAACCCCAAGGTTGGCTTTGCAGAGATGAATCCAAACGTGACTTTGATAACAAATAATGTAAGTCTGAGAATGGAAGGGAGAATAAGGAAACAAAACAACGAAGAAAGAATAAATAAGAAATATAGAGACTACACACAAGTAGGGAAATCACAAGCAACCCAATATTGTATTAAATCAACGGACCTCAAGTGTGTGACACCTAGAAACACCTAGATCTTAAGAAGACCAACAAGGGAACAAATTCCCAACCGATCACTATTATTACATGTTCAACAATTAACCAGCTTAACCATGCTCTCAAAACACCCATACAAGAGTTGTGAATATAAAATATCATAAAATTCTATCCAACAAACCCTAATGGATCTTATGTATAATGTAGTGCTAAGTTATTATGTTATTAGCAAATAATTTGGAATAAAAAATTACAAAAATAACCTAAACTAGTACGCATTAGAGATGATGAATGGGAGTGGACAAGAAATCCTCACGAGGATAAGCCGTCCACCTGGTCATCCTTCCTCAAACTTAAACAAATCCACTTTTAAGTGGACAATGGGCTATAGATGGATCGTCCACCAGTGGACAAGTCATCCTCTTCCTCATGTCCAAGGGAACTTTGCCTAACTTCTCCCATGGACTTTTTAGTCTCATTTCAAGATAAAATCCATATGAAGACTCCATATTTTAGTTTTAGGATTTCATCAAGAACCCCATATGCATGTATAACCCTTTGACCTTTTAGAGCTCTATTTCTTGACTTCAAGTGAAAGGCATTGAGGAAGTAGGGTTTACATCATATGATCACAATAAAATCCTATGACAAAGAAGTTAGATCGAATGGGGTAAGGGGATTAAACCTTCTACCATCTTAAAAGGAATCGTACCAATAGTCTTATGGATCACACAATTATAAGAATATTCAACTAAGGATAGATATTCCACATATGTTGACAAATTTCCATATATTATGGAATGAAGCATAGAACATGGGGTCTTATTCACAAATTATGTGCCTCTCTCAAACTGTGTCCAAGAGCTCATTGTCACGCATAACCTTTTTCCATTAAACAAGCAACCATTAAATTTAGAATATAAAGTCGAAGATATATCTCGTATCTACCTTTTCCTTTCTCATTCCTCATAATATCTAAATATATGAGAATGTATGAGGTCCTTAGGATACAAAACCTTACAAAATTCAAAACCATGAGATTTAGAAGACAAATTATAACTTAAAACATGTTTCCTTAAAAATGTATCAACCATAAATTTTTCTTTACCTTTTTCATAATGCATTAAAACAGGGAATTTTCTAGGAATTCATTGCTTTTGGAGTGATTTTTATTCAACTTACCATCGGCCCTAATATTTTTTAGCACTCATGGCTGGTCATAATTATGAAATCCTTGGGCCAAATATAATGTTTCCAATTTCAAAGTTCTCTTATCAATGCATACACCTCAAGATCAGAGGTTATATAGTTCAAGGTAACACCTTTTAGCTTTTCAAAGAAGTAAGGGATGGAATTTTTGGTGCATTAGGACATATCCAGTACCTAACTAACTAACATCACATTCCACTTCACAATTCTTATCAAAACCATGCAATTAGAACAAAAAAATAGAGCTATGCATGAATTTCAATGTTTTAAATGTTTTTGCTTGTTCATGATGCCACTTAAAAAGGTTATCCTTTTGGATTGCCTTGTTTAATACGACAAAAATGGTGCTTAATCCCTTGAAAAACTACCTATAAAATATAGACAGCATGTGGAATTTCTCATATCACCAATGGATTTTGGAGTTGGTCAAGTTTTCATTGAATCTATCTTGGATTCACACACTTCCACACCCCAAGATATTATAACTAATTCAAATAATACAACTTTATTCAAGCAAACCAAGCATTTTCAAGATTAGATTTTTTTTATTTCCTAAGAACATAAAAAAAATACACTTCACATGCTCATCTTGGGATTCTATCTAAAAAGGATGTCATAAAAAACACCACAATATACATCCCAATGAATGGTTTCATCACATGGTAATTAGCCTCATAAAGGTTCTAGTAGCATTATTGAGACCAAAAGGAATAACCATCCATTCATAGTGTAATGACCTTCAGGGTCACGTTTTAATTTTATTATAAAATTACCATTTTATAATTTATGATAATTTCTCCAAATTTTATTTATTCAACATATGGGGTTAGTTTTACAATTAAAATAAAAATTAGCAAAATTTGAGAATTTTTCATTGTGGAAAATTTTAAGTTGAAACAGTTGATTTTAGTGAACATTTGGAGTTTAGAATATTAAAATGGAATTATGTAAGTTCCATTAGCTCAAGAATATTAAATGGTTGAGAAGGACCTTCATTTTTAGGTGTAAGATTTTTCTAGTTATTTTAGCCCATGTGATGAGATAAGGTTGAGTTTTAAGACCAAAGTTTGACTTTGATCAACATTTGATGTTCAAATGCTCTTTTTAATTTTTTTTGGCAATTTTTCTATATTCAGGAGGTCATTTTTAGTCTAGAAGAAATTTTAAAATTTTTATGGAGGTATCAAGGGCATTTTTTCCATTTTTTATTAAAAGTTCCATTTTTAGTAACCTTGATGGATATCGTGTAAAATAGACCTCTAATTCATATTTTATAGGTTCCACTGAGTCCAAAACATTAAACTTAATAGGGTAGTATACATGGTTTACTTGCACAGGATTCCGGATAAATCCGGAGGGTCCATTCGGAGACTAAAATTTTCATACATTTTCTATCATGAATAGTGTCTGGTGCCAGGTCCTATTGCATTTCATGATTGTGTGATCCTTGGTCGTGATCGCGTAGGTGTGGGTGACTATTCATTACGATCACGTGACCTCAGGTCGTGATCATGTAAGTCCTTATTCTAGTGCATTGCGATTGCCTGCCTTTGTATTGCAATTGCATGGTTCATATCCCCTTAAGTATCACGATCATATGACATTATATCGTAATTGCATAGATTACTAAGAACTAGTGTTTAGGGATTAGAAATTCCTAAATGTCACATTTAACCCATTTCAATATTTTTAGACCTTAGGAGCTCATTTGGGGTATTTCTAAAGATAACTTTTGAGACAACTTTTGGGTGAGTTTCTTAGTTATTGAGTCTTTTTTTCCCATTAATGATTTTTCAATTATAACAAAAATATTGAGGGATTTCAATGTCTACTCTAGTCAACATTCCTTCAAAACAAGCTCAAAATATAAATTTTGATAGTTTTATTAGCTCCAGAATGTGTAGTTTTGTCTAGGTTGATACTTGGTCAGGGTGTAGTTTGGTGAAAATTTATCTCTTTTTAAGAGATAATAGTTGGCTGACAGCAAAATGTTTGACCTTCATTAAAATTTGGTGATCAGAGCATCATATTGAAAATATGACTGCCCTACAAGCTCCGTAATGATGAGTTTGGGTTAGAAAACACGTTGGTTCTCTTCCTAAAGCATCCGATGCAATTTTGAGGTGCTTGGATTTTAGGCATTTTAAGCCTAAGTTTTGACTTAGTTAATATTTTCTGAATCGATCCTGGATCCAAAATTCAACTCTGTTATTGAGTCAGGAATGTCATTTTGGGTGTGCAGGAATATCTTATTTGCATGTATCAAACTCCAAACATATTCTATGTGGTGTTCGAATCCATTTGAAATGGTTGTATTTTTCTGTCAGAATAGCACGTGATGTAGGCTACTTTTGTTCTTTACAATCATAAAGGGTTCCACGCAATCGCGATGGTGTAACCTTTTGTTCTTCACGATCGTGGCATGACCATCTAACTTTCTTATCTTATGTGATAGCTAGCCGACCATCACAATCTTAATGATCAATAAAATCCCAGCCTTGCAATTGCGACATTATGCATCGTGATTATTGGGAAATTATATGAAGTGTACGGGAGTTAGTTTCATTGCTGAGTTCATGTCTCTTGTTGACGTGGTAAGTTTTTCCTTTCTTGAAGGTCCCCTAAAATGGAAAATCTCCACCATAGTTTCTCTTGATAAAACTTTGCACTCTTCCTTTATGTTCGGTAGTATTGCTTTATAAATTATGCTTTGAGTTGATTGTGCTTCATAGTCGGCATTGCATTATATTCAAGTGTGTATTTCTCCATCTAAATTATTGTATAGTTTTGTTACATTTTACATTTATTTCTCTCCTTCTCCGAATATTTTGAAGCCCTTCCCGCACTCTAATTTGGAGCATAATTTCCTAAGGATGTCGAATACTCCATGGAAATTTTTTTGGGTAAAGTTAGCCGGTCCTGCAGGCCCATTTTAGGACAGATTTCAGACCTAATCTGTAATATAGATTAATTAGTATCATTGTATTTTTCATGATGTATGGATTATATTTCATCCAATCCAAAGATGTTTGAGGTCATTAGCTATCGGTCAAGATGATATCGTCGAGCTGTAGCACGCTATTCGTCGGATGACAGCTACGCTCTATGGGGCTTACTCTGGGGATTAGCCTTTATAATTATTCTAATTATCATAGGTTGGTTAGGAATTCTCCATCAACATCATGACCCTTGAACTCTTTTACTATTCTAACTTATCTCCTTCTTTCTCATTGTGTTCTAGGTAAGACAATTCCTTTGACCTAGTATTGGCCTTGTGATGGCCATAGTGACTTTGAAAGTAGTAGAAAGCTGATGGGTGGCTTGTATTTTGGGTTTTACCATTGGTTTTTGGTTGTTGTCTTTCGTTGCTAGCTGTAGCTTGGTTCAGCTTGTGTAGGGCATAGGTCAATTATAGATATTTCTTATGTTATTGCATTCATCCAACATGTGAGTTTTAAGGTTCAGCTTCTAAGAGTGCATTTATGGTTGAGGGCCCATTACCACCATTTCTGACACTATTGGGCCTTGGTGGCACTTTTCCTATAATTAAGACTAACATGGATAAAATCAAAATAAAATGGAAATTTTTGATAATAATAATGATAATAATAATAATAACAACAAAATTGGATTTTTGCTTGTTTTACACTCAACTGCATGCCGAGAACTGAGTACTATATTTTCTACTTGTTTTAGACAAGGTTTGTACTTATGCTAACACTTGAGTCAGACTTTGCTTTGGTAGTGAGAACAACCTTTATACTTCTTCATGCTTGCTGATTCAAAACTTTATTTCCCCTGTGATATTGAGAATTGAGGAACTAAGTTGTCGAGGTTGGTATGATGATATGGTTATACTAAGACATTAGATTCCAGGACTAAAACCTCCCCAAGGCTCTGTGATATTGACATATGAAGATATTATGAAACTAGGAATTTCTATACATAGTTATCATACCTCCATGGTCCCTGCCATTCTGGGGATAGACACACCAGAGGAGGGTTTTGCGGTTGAGTAGATTAATTTGAGGAAAGACCTTCCATGGGTCCCGCCTACTAGTACTTTGGGTGTTGGAAGAGAACACAGGAACTGAACATTATGGTGTTGGTGTTTACCTTATCTCACATGTTTTCTGTATGTACTCTTTAGTAGTATGGCATGCCTGATAGGTGAACGTGACTTCCGTGTACTATCTATTCTTATGGTGGCTTGGTAGGGTTTAATTTCTTTACTATTTCATATAATGTTGCATCTAGATATAAGTTATGCACAATGATCACCCTTACCTTGTGGATTTGATTGTTATTAATTCTATTTGTTGTATCCCTTCCCTTCGTATCTTGAGGTTACTGGTACAACGCTAAGGTATCTCCTCTTAGTCCTTTTTTATAAATCTTTCCTTATTTTATTGTTCTATTTCTATATTTCTTCAGGAATCCTAGATACATTTTTCTTTGTCCTACCTGTGTTCTTGTTCTATGATTAGCTAGCATCTTCATACACTATCTTCTTCCTTGCTTCATTTCTATGTCTCTATCTTTCTGTGCTATATTAGAATATTCTATGACCATATTTCTTCTATCATTGTTATTTATTGCCTTTATATTTGTTATGTTCCAAGTGGACCCTTGAAGTCTACTTGGTACTTGTTGCTCGATGACTTTTATCATACTACACCTGTGTTCCTCTAATGAAGATCCGAGTACTAGAGATTGTTGTTGAATATCCATTCATGCCTTATTATTTCTATTTTTTGAGATAAGGGTGACCCAGGAAATCTGGTTGTGTCCTGCGTCTTACAAGCCTTATATTTTGTCTCTTTTGTACTTTCAAAGACATACTTTGTACTTATTGACTTGTATTCATACTTTGTACTTTAGTGGCTTTGTATATGCACTTATACCAGGTCTTGGGGAGGTTTGTTTATTTAGTTATAGTATGTCATTTATCTTATCTTATCTACTTTCTTTTTATATCATATATTACATTTGTATGTACCATTCTTTCCATAGTAGCCCGCTTCTTTCAGTTCAGACTACAGGGTTGGTTCACCTATTGGTCAGTTAGTAGGTGCCATCATGATTTGAGAAATTGGTTCTTGACAGCTCGGTGTCAGAGCCTAGGTTTCTACTGGTGTTAGTGTATAGAACCAATGTCTAATAGAGTCTTGTGTATCAGTGTTGGTCTTAGTCCTGCGTATGCGTATCAATGTCTACGTCCGTGATAAATCTTGGGGAGGATATGGTGGAAAGATAAAATCTTGATTATCTAATTATATCTCATGTTATGCATGTATCATAGATAATTTTTCCAGAGATCTCATTTATTTGTTCATCCTTCTACAGATGGAACGCATATGACCTACTTCAGTAGACTTTGCAAGACCTCCGAGCAAGCAACTCAAGATTAAGAACATGGATAGACTACAACACCTAGGGGGTTATAACTCTAATTTCGACTTTAGAGACCCCATATTGCCTATAGAACTTGCTCCATCTCCAGTACTATTTCCACCATCTAGTCCAGATGTTTGATCTATCTTATGGAAACTATTTGGTTTATTTATAGGCCTTCCTATATACGAGACATATATATCTGCCCAGGGCGAAGCCTTGGGTTCTTCTATCTTCGTGGTACAATTACCGATTATGGTTCCTCTTCTAGCTCAACTAGTTCAGCCAACAAGACCTATCCTTACTAAAGTGCTATCTATTCTAGCTTTTTCTCCCATGATGGAACCATAGACTTATATTGTTGGATTCGGAGTAGAAGATCCTGATGATGTTTCTCATATTGGATCCCCTAGGTTTACTGGAGTTCTAGGGAGAGTGCTCACGAGTTCATAATGTCAAGAGAGTTTAGGGACTTCAGAGTCCTGGATCATATGGCATCTCCTACATAACTTATCAGATGCATGGTGTAGTGAAGAAGTGTTAGAGCTTTGATGACTTATAGGCTAGCAGGGTCGCTTCAATTGACTTAAACAAAGTTCTACGAGGTGTTTATGTTTTTTATGTCTAGAGCTGAGCAAGATCATATGACAGAGGAGCTCAGATATCTGGAGTAGGGATCATGTTGGTTGTAGAGTACGAGGAATATCTCCATTATCTATTATTTGATGGTGTGGAGTTTATACCTATTGAGATAGAGCGAGTTCACAAATTTGCCTATCGATTGAGATATAAACTCCAAGAGGGTGTTGAATTATTGGTTTCTAACAATAATCCATTTATGGTAGTTATCAATTATTCCTAGTCTATGGAGTTCATCATCGGTGAGTTGCATCAGTAAAGTAAGAAGAGGTAGAGGTAGCAGGTTACTTATAGTGACTCCTATTTTGGGGACCATATTCATTAGTAGTTCTATCAGGGCCAGCCCATTAGGAAAGTTCAGACATCTCTATAGGTTTGTGAGCCTTATCTTTTGGGCTTTAGTATGGCACCTTCAGGGTATCCTTCTTGTAGGTTTGTGTCTTCAGTCCTTGGAAGGCCATTCAGGTTCTATCCCAGGTTCTCCTATGAGTGGGCTGTCAAGGCCATATTTTGAGTATGGTATTGAGGGCCACTATGCCATGAAGTGCCCTTAGTGGGGAATACTTTAGGTCATTCCTCAGCTAGTTAGAGGGTGGTTGTTCTTGGTAGGGTAGAGGGTGGTTGTTCTTGGTTTAGAGGATAGTAAGGTAGGGGCAGTTGTCCAGAATTTAGTATTAATTAATATCTTTGGACTCATCTTGACATGTGGATTCATATTTTGTTAATTTTGGAGTTGTTCGAGGTCATTTGCTAGCTATCAATATTATCATTGAGAGCTAAAGTGTACTATTCACAGGACATCAGATATGCTCTATGAGGCTTATTCTTGGTATGTAGCTTATGTTATTGCACTGAATAACATCTATGGACTTGGAATTCTAGTTTATTATCGTGACCTCTTACCTCTTTTTCGATTCAACTCCATCTTTTTTTGTCGCCGCTCAATGTAATATGATGCCTTTGACCTAGTATTTTCCTTGTTTTGTCTG